>PVJL010009869.1:41516-53894 GCA_004026885.1 Lyroderma lyra | reverse complement strand
CCTTTCCCCCGGGGGGGGGAGGGAACGTGCCTGCGCCGTGTCCTTTCCCCCGGGGGGACCTGCCCTTCTCAGCCGGTTTCCGGGCGCAGCAGGGCTGGCTTCCTTCTCCAGTGGCTCACCGGTGCTTGAGGGGCGACCCCCAACCCCAGACGGGCCGCTGGTGGCACCCCTCCAGCATGTCTGGGACAGTTGGGGGCGCCCCCACTCCCGGTTACCAGCGCCCTACGCCATCCCATGAGACGCGGCGTCGGGGGGCGGAGCGCTCTTGGAGTGGGCTGCGTCCTGCCCGAGTGCCAGATGCGGGGGTAGCGAGTGCCCCCTCTCGTCCCGCCTCCAGGAGGCGGGCTGGGAGCAGGACCCTCCCCCGGGAGTGGCCTTACAGAAGATTCCACGCGGCAGGGGGAAGAACTTATTTCTCATTGTGGTTACGGGGGACCTGAAATGCGACACCTTCGCCTCTGGCACTCCGTCCCACAGGAAGGTTTAGAAAATGCAAACACACGTGTGTACCAAGTTCTTCCTCTGCCACAGCCCGCGTGTCCGCGGGAGGAGAGTGGTGCGCGAGTCCACGCACACGGTCCCTTTGGAGGGACCCGACCCGGAGCACCCTCCCCCTGAGAGGGGGCCGGGGGCGGCTGCGGTCCTGGCTGCAGGAGGAGCTCTGGGACTCCCACCCGAGCTCCGCCTCTCGCGCTGTGTGGCCCTGGGCGAGGGGTCGGCTGTTCTGGGCTCCGACTCCCTCATCTGCCAAACGGGGTCACACACCCTGCGTCCTGGGGCGGATGTGGGGGTGAAGTAAGGTGGAAGCACAGCGCTCGGAACCGGGTGTGCTCAGGGCGTGGGGGGGGCAGTCGGACGATTATTGGCCATTATTGGGGGTCAGGGGAGGGGGAGGGTCCTTGCTTAGGAGGCTCCTGGAGCGAATAGAACGTGCGGAGCAGCATGTTGGTGCGGCCGTCTGGGTGTCGTCCACACGTATGTGTGCCACTGCGTCCTGGAATTTGGGTGACTTCACGTGACGTCCTTTGTTCCGTCAGTGCTTGGATTTTGCTGTTCTCTTTTGGGTCCTCTTACACGTCCTGCTCGTTCTTTCTCTGGTCCGTCGATCGAACATGTATCTGTTGAGCGTGGGGTGCCAGTGGACAAGAAGACGGCCACCAAAGTCACAGAGACGATGCCTCATGGAGGGGCAGATGCGCCCCAACAGGCACGCAGTTCGTCACTTCATTACACGTGCGGTGAGCCAGGGACGGCAGAGGGGGTCCTGGCCGGCGCCTGGGTGGGAGGCACTGGACGCCGGCGCTCGGAGCTGACCGCTGCAGGATAAGCAGGGATTCCCTGAGAACGGGGGTGTTCTGGCCGAGGTGGGGCAGCGGCTGGGAAGGCCTGGAGGGCCCAGCACCCAGCAGTGACCCAGAGGCCGGGGAGTCGGCCGGGGCAGGGGCAGCCTTCTGCTCCTGCAGAAAGCTGTGTGTGAACAGCCGTCTATCCGGGATGGTAGCAGCAGACGGGTGACGACGTGGAGGGTGTACGAACAGGCCCCCAGCTGCCTAGTGGAGAAGGGACTGGGGCTCAGGGGACGCAGGGATGTCCAGGGAGAGGGGAGCTCCGGACGTGGACAGACATTGATCGCCTTGGAAGACAATCTAATTTAAATTCAGAGACTCTCCCAATTTTAACTTCATTAAAAAGGAATGCAGCTCAGCACGAGACCGCTTGGTACATTAACACATGAAGCACCGGGAAGGCAGCGGCTGGAGGAAAACCCTTTAAAGCCAGTCGTGTCCCCTGGGGGAGGCAGTGCCACCCCATTCGGCTGTGTGGAGCCTGGGCGTGTGTGCTGCTCAGCTCAGCCGGGGCTGCCCTCCCTCCAGGCTCTGTCCCCAGGACACCCGGTGGGCTCGGATGCAGAGGCCTCAGACAGCGGCTGGCCACCTTCCCAGCCTGTCCCCACGCTTCCGGCAGCACTGGCCGCAGGGAGGGCCGGCTGGCGTGGAGGGGAGTGACGAGGCAGAGGGAACTTGGCAGGCTCTGCTCAAGGCCAGCTCTCCGAGGCTGGCGGCGACCGGGTGCAGGCCGCGAGCCTCGGAGTGCCTGAGTGGAGGCAGCTCTGACTGTGACAGCGACAGTGACAGGCCGCCTGACGAGCCCACCGTCGGCCGCCTAGAATGGCAGCCTGTAGAGCCAGGGCTCCAACAGGGCCCCCCACCTGGGACGCGCCCCTGGCCCTTTGTCGTGCCTCTGAGGTGACATCCCGACAACCTGGCGAGCCCAGACCGCATGGCCGTGCCGAGGGTGGCATTGGCGGCACTGAGGGGAGACCTGGTGCTGTCCTGTGTGGCTCAGCCCTGAGTGTTGGCCCCGGCGGGGACCGCGGCATGGGCAGGCCTCTGGGTGCCTGGCCTGGGCTAGGAACCTGAGCAGGTCACCGTCTTCTGCCACACACGTCCTTCATCGGCATCTGTCCGGGCCAGGCTGACAGGATTGGTTTCGCCCTCAGGACTCCTCAAAGCCCCACACCTGGCCACCCACAGCCACAGGCAGAGACGGGGACTGTGTCCTCCAGGGACCTTGGTGACCGAGGAGACGACCTGAACTCGTTCTGGAGCCCTGCAGGTGTGTGGTTCATCCACGTGTCATCTAGGGTGACAGGGACGCTGAGACAGGGCCCGGAGATGCTGGGACCTGCAGCCCAGTTTCTGACTTGGACCTGCTGTGTTGGGTGTCACCACAGCAGGTGCCGAAGCTCAGCGTCACGGTGGGGCCTTGGCTGGGCCGGCCCTCTGCGTAGTGGCGGGCGGCTTCCTCTGCCTTCTGTGGGACGTAGCCTGTGTTACAGGACGGGTAACCTGACTCACACCAGCCTGAGCGGTAAAGAGAGGCCGGCTGAGGTACTCAGGCTGCACCGCCAGCCCCGGGCCCGGGGCCCCTGCACCCCACTCTCCGCTCCGTGCACTGGTGGGTCCTCCTTTCTCAGGCCCCTCCGCAGGGCAGGAAGGGCCACTTCCCCTCCCCTGTCCTCGTTGGCCCGCAAAGACGATGGAGTTGAGTGTCCTTGGCCGTCATGGGTCTGTCCCACGTGCTTAAACCGCTCACCGGAAGCGTCAGGAAGGAAGGCAGCCCTTCCTGCAGCCTGAGTTTCGGACTTCTCACCCCGGAACCGGCAAAGAACACACCTGTGTTGCTCGAAGCCGCTAGTTTGTGGTGTTCTCCTATGGCAGCCCCGGGAGGCTCACCCACTTACCTGTGCAGGTAACAGAGGAGCATGCAAGGGGCCTGCTCATGCACCCACAGGCGGGAGAGGGAACGAGAGGTGCCTTGGCACCGGGTGCGCGGTGCCCGCGGCCTGGCCACAGGCCTGACGTCCGGAGTCCCCCAGGGGTGATGTGCAGAAGGGGCTGCCCGGGTCGGAGGGAAGCCGGCTCAGGCCTGGCTCTTCCTCGCTTTACGTCTGGGTTTGGGGCGTCCACACCGCGGCGTCTCCCTCTTCAGATGGAGCAACAAGGCGTGCCACTCACCAGGACATCACTCTCACAACCTAGGGGATCTCCGGGGCAGGTGACACAGTAGGACTGAGAGTCCTGCCGTGCAGCTGAGGACACAGAGGGTGCACCCTAGCCGTCGGCGCATCCCCGGCTGCTTTGCTGCCAGCCCTCACCTGACCCACCTGCCGTGGTCCCCTCCCCTGCTGCTCAGCCTCCCTGCAAAGCGTGGCTCCTCCTCTGCCACTTTCCCGTCCTTTGTATGTGGAAGTCACGGCGAACAGGGTTTGTGCAATCTGTTTATGCAAAACACGGGGTTTATTGCTCACGGAGACTGAAATCTACCGTGCACACTGGCTTCGCTGGTCTACTGGGTAGCACGGGGAAATGTGTAGTTAATGATACAGGACAGACTTGATAGCGCAGTCCTTATCGTAATTTTGCTATGGTCAATCTAAGCCTAATACCCTTTTTTCATAGCATTTTCTGCCATCCTAAAGCAGTAATAGGAGGGCCAGCAGCAGAGCTTACGAGAAACAGATGCCCAGGCTGTCGGCTGAGAGCCCTGCTGCCTCGCTGGGGACGATGTGGCAGGTTGGGAGGGTCCCTGGTCAGCAGCCCCGGGCGCCCTCTGTCCGTAAGATGACCGACTGGGCTCCATGTGTGAGGCCGGCCGGCTCCAGCCGTCGGGCCTCCTGAGCACGTGCTCGCCTGGCTGTCCCGTCCTGTCTGCACGATAGCGCCCTGGAGGAGGAGGAGGAGAGCCACGCATGCCGAAGGCCGCCGGCCGCCTAGGCAGGGGACAGTGGCCTCACCACCCTGGCTCTCCGCTGCTGCCCCGCTACCCAGGGCAAAGCGTCCCTGCCCAGAGGCCTTTGCTTGGGGTCAGGCTGCGTGGCCGGCGGGGAGGAAACGGCAGCAGAGACTGGACACAGGCACCCGAGGGCCCGTTCTCTGGCACTTTCCGTCAGCTGAGGCGAGAAGGCGCCCCACCAGGGCCACGTCCAGGCTGATGGGGACTCCCTGGGACCGAGGGGGCTTGGGTCACTTCGTTTTGGGGAGTCTTTGGGGGAGCTGGGTGGGGATCCTGCCAGGTCTCTCCCCCTGCCCATCAGACCACTGATGCTGGCCATAGAGGCCACAGGGTACAGCTGTGGACTTCCCACAGTGACACCTTGCTGGTCCCCGCCGCCCCTGGTGATGAGTGGGGTTGGCCTGTCGCGGGCATGGGCAGCTAATGGGCAGTCAGCCGCTGGCGTCGCTGACTTGGAGACAAATGATCTTTAAATTGAGGTTGTTAAAAAACTTGCAATGAAGTGATTTGACCTTTGGTTCTAGAATTTGTTGCCATAACCTTTATTACCTGCCAAGGAGGTGGCATTTGGGGCGCGCCCTGCCTGACGGACAGAGGGGAGGGGGACGGGCTGTGCCCAAGGCCATGGTATGACCGTGCACGCGGGGCGGGGTGGCGCCCCTAACAGATGCAGGACTCCGCCGGGGAGAGTGAATTGGGATCCCCGTAAAACGGATGGAGAGAGCACGACGCAGAGACCTTTTTAAGGAAAATTGCTGTGTGGACTTCATTCTCCCAACTGTGAAATGAGGGTGTCTGACCTTTTCCTAAGAAAGTGTCCCAGTTATTATGCATCCCATGGAGTCCACACTGAAATAGTTTTCTTAGTGACCTCCCCTGTGAACACAGGCGGATGTGCATGCAGGCACGCACACACGCACAGGGGCACACACACGAGCACGCACACACACACGGGCACACACACGAGCATGCACATATGCACATGGGCATGCACACATGCACATGAGCACACACACATGGGCACACACACGAGCACACACATGCACATGGGCACACACGCGAGCATGCACACATGTATGTGGGCACATACACGAGCATGCACACATGCACACGAGCACGCACACACACGGGCACACACGCACACAACATGCACATGAGCACGCACATGCACATAAGCACACACACACAGGGGCACACACATGAGCATGCACACATGCACATGAGTACGCACACACATGGGCACACACGAGCATGCACACATGCACATGGGCACACACATGAGCATGCACACATGCACATGGGCACACACACGAGCATGCACACACGCACACGGGCACACACATGAGCATGCACACACACACGGGCACATGCGCACGTGCACACAGGCACACCCCACCAGTGATGTTGCGCAGCTGCAGTCTTCTGTCTTCACTCAGCAGCGTCACTGCCCCTGCCAGTGGGACAGAGTGTGTGACATTCTCGTTAACGGCTGTGTTAGTGTCCACTGAATCAATATACCGTAGCTGATGTAGCTGATTAACTGGGCATTTAGGTTGTCTCATTGTGACGTGAATATACGTCTTTGCACGCTGTCTGGTGATCTGTGTGGGACGAATTTCCCGGAAACGAACGTCTGAGGTCAAAGGTACGCATGTTAGATTCGGGTCCCTGCCCCCCTGGCCCGTGGGGCGGTGGCCTCCGTTTACAGTCTTGCCCGGAGTACACCGAAACGTTTGCACCCTGACATGGGAGAAGGGACAGGGCTTGTCTTCGTACATGATTCCTGCAGATATGACTTTCTCACACGACTTTGAACCCATCTCCTCTGTCCTGGTGACTGTCACGAGCAGAACAGAATAAAGAGGAAGAATGATGTCCCCTAATCGGAATGCGGGAGGACATCCTGCTGCGAACTCCGTGTTTTCCCTTCAGAAGCGGAGGTCTCTGTAGCTAGTGATGGTGACGGTGACACGGGGCTGGAAGGAAGGGGTGGAGGGAACCACGTGGCAGGGTCTTTGATTGTCAACACCAAGACGGCGGTAACGCTGCAGAAGTAACGGCTGGGTGATGAACAGCCCGTCCGCGGTGGCGGTCGTGCCCGCAGTACGGTGCAAAAACGTCTGCCCAGCGGGCAGTGAGGGGGCCGTGATAGATGGAGGGGAGGACTCACGGCAGTGGAAGTGAGCAGCGCATCACTTAGCCATGCTGGTGCGGTGCCCGCGCTCCACTCGCCGCTCACCAGCTCTGGGGGACGCCGCGGGCGTGTGAGGTCTGCCCTGTCCCCTGCGTCCTGGCGCTCGTGATGGTCCCCGGCCTTCCCAGGAGCCTGGGCTCCTGCGCACACAGGGGCTGTGACTCCCTGCCGCCCCGTGGACACACCGCACAGGTTCGTGCTGTGCCGTGTTTCGGGTTTTGTTTTTCTCTGGATGTTCTCCCAGAGGCGGTTCTCACCGTGGCATGAGGCCTTATGTGGACAGACCCCGGCGCTGCCTGCTCACTGTCGGGTACTTTGTTTGTTTCTCGCAGTCCGGGGCTCTCAGGAGGAAGTCAGGGAGGAGGGGTGACCCGGGTGACCCGGCGGGCTCCGAGGCCCCCAGCCCTTCTGGCAGAGCCGCCGGCCGCACGTGCAGGGCTCTCAACTTGGCTCCCGGCACGAGGCCGGCGTGTGACCCGCCAGGCTGGCCGCGGGGCACTGTGTGCATGTCGTTAGCCTCGCACTCGGGTCGGGGGGCCGGGCAGCTGCCGTGTTTGCTCCCTGAATCAGCATTTTGGTCGTCTTGGGCCCGCGTGGTCCGTGGAGCTAATGAGGGTGAAGAACCAGGTCGAACTGCTGACGTGGGCTTCTCGCCGCAGACCTCAAAGCCTGTCCCTCCTTCGGAATGTCCTCGCACGGTGTCCTGCTGGCCCAGCTCACGCTGCTGGGGGCAGCGAGGCGTCCGGTTTCCAGATGGACGGAGTGAGCACGAGGCCCCTGCCTCCCAGACGGGCCGATCAGACCCGAGTGCAGTGTCGGGCTGGGCTGCTTGCTCGGGCCGTGCCCTGGCCTCTTCCTGGGCCTGGACTTTGCGTCTGGTCTGACCGGGTGGGGTTCTGGCAGGGCCTTGCTCAGCCTGCCGTGGGGGGAGGGGTGTGAGTCATTCTGGGGTGTGGGTCCTTCCACCTGTGCGGTGGGCAGTGATGTCCGGGACCCCAGAGCCTAGCACGGCCCATCCGAGAGCATCACCCTCACGCGACTTGGCCAGCCATCACCTTGCATTTTCATGATGGCCCCTTCCTTCTAGAATTGGCCTTCCTCGTGGGTTAACTCAGTGTCGGGGGTCGTTTTCTGAAAAATAAATGATTAAAAACGTGGCGTTCTATTTAGTTTTTCAACAAATTGCCTGGAATCTTTTGCAAACGTGTGTTTTACTGTTAATAGACTTAAGATGCTTGGCACCTTGAATCATCTCTTCCCTGCAGATGTCTTAATTACTCCGGCAAATTTAGAGAGAAGCCTCCCAACGAGGGGTGATTTATTTTCACGTTTCGTCGTCCCAAGGTCCTTACACATCTCAGCGTGGCAGGGACCAGGAAGGAGGCGCGGGCCAGGGCTGTCACCCCCCCAGAGCAAAGCGCGTGCTGAAGAGCCCGCTGCTGGCCGCACCCCGTCTCCCAAACTGCGAGGTGCAGCCACAGTGGAGGCCGGGACAGGGGACGCGTCCTGTGACTTGCCTGGTTGCAGCCCTCAGCACGGCGACTCCATTGAATACCCAGGTGCTGGGGGGGCAGTGGGTAGCAGGGCATCCACTGCTCTGCCCCCGGGGGGCCATGAGGGGACCTGTTCTCTCCACCACATGGGCCATTGTGTGCGAGTCACCTGCCTGCGGGTGGCTGGCACAGGGTCCAGTCCTGTAGGGGCTCTACTGCGGGTGGGCCCCTGCGTGTGTGAGATGCGGAGGAGGCCACGTCCCGCTTTCAGCTCTGAGGGAGAGCCCTGCCATGCCTGTCCCCCAGCTTCTCACGGCCCCAGTGACCCTGCACAAACAGTGGCTTGTGGATGCATCACTGTGGGCTCCATGTTCACATGCCTTCTCCTTGTGTGTGTCCCTGTCCAGTCTCCCCCTCCTTTCTCTCACAAGGACACGAGTCACTGGGTTCAGGGCCTGCTCAACTCCAGCACGATCCCACCTTGAGGTCCTTAGTTACCTCTGCAAACACTCTATTTGCAAATTCACCGGTCCGCGGTTGGATGGCCCAGTGGCCCTGGCATGTGTGGTCAGGCGAGGTGGCCTGGGTCAGCTCTGGGTGCCCACCCGCGTCCGTGCACCCTTCCTGCTGGCCTGATGGCATGGCTGTGGTCTAGGCTTTTGACTGCAGCTGGCTTCACCCTCAGGACAGTTCTCTGAGGCAGGAAAGGGGACGGGCCCAGAACGACAGAACTGAGCCATTTCCCCCATTTCTGATGTGACGTTAGGAAAAATAAACTACAGCTACGCGGGGAAGGCAGTGGTGACGTTCCTCTGGGTCTCCAGGGTCGGAAGTGAGGGATCAGGTCTCCACTGCCATCGAGCGAGGGACACACAGCTGTGGTGTCTGTGACAGAAGGGCCAGTTCCTCGACGCGGCCGGCCACTCGCTCTGCTTTGGCTCCGTCGGCCTCGTCAGTCTAGGAGCCTGGGGGTCATCGCGGATGCAGCCCGGAGCCTGGCGTCTCCCACGGAGCGCTCTGCCGTGTCCGCTCGGACACACAACGGTCCCGGGTCACACTGCCACGACGTGGGGCTCACGTGCAGCACGGACGGCCGCTGCTGTGCATCTCCCCACTGCGCATTTGCGGGGGGCGTGGCCATCAAGTGTCCGTGTTGTAGCTGTTTGGGGGTAACTGCTCACGCAGGTCTCTGTAATGGGAACGGGGTGAGCCGTGGTTCTGCTTCGTCTCTGCAGGGTTTTCTACTCGGCCCCCCACCCCACCCGCCTCTGGCTGCCAGAACGGAGCTCTGATGGGGGAGAACATTGGGCAGACTTCTTTCTGCCCCCGAGCCCCGCTTGGGGTGGGCGGTGCATGAAGGAGGAAGAGGAAGTACAAGGTCCCTGGCTCCTTCCTGCTGGCTGTTGCCGGGGGCGGGGACCCAGACGTGAAGCCGAGAGGAGACAAGAGTGGGGGGCTGAGGGGCTCTGAGGGAGAAGCCCAGACTGCAGCTGTCCTGGCTGGAGGCGCAGCCCCGGTGTGCACATGCGCGGATGTGCCTCGCTGAGTGGGCATGCGCGCGCGGGGGGGGGGGGGCCGCGGGGGGGGGGGGGGGGGGGGGGGGGGGGGGGGGGGGGAGGGGGGGGGGGGGGGGGGGGGTGCCTCGCTGAGCGGGTGTGCGCATGCGCGGGGGTGCCTTGCTGAGCGGGCATGCGCGTGCGCGGAGGTGCCTCGCTGAGTGGGTGTGCTGGGGTGTGCCTCGCTGAATGGGTGCGCGCGCGGGTGTCTTGCTGAGCAGGTGTACGCATTCAGGGGGTGTGCCTCGCTGAGTGGGTGTGCGCATGCGCGGGGGTGCCTCGCCGAGCGGGTGTGCGCGTGCGTGCGTGCGGGTGTGCCTTGCTGGGCGGAGAGCGAGCCAGGGCGTCACAGGCTGGAGAGGGGCCCTCCTCGCTCCACCGGCTTGTTCCGGGCTCAGCGGGCTGGCCTGTGACTGAAATGACTGGAAGCCACAGTTCCTCTCCTGCCTCCTCCCGTGGCTGCTGTGAACCCCGAGTGCGAAGGTGCCCACATGAGGTTGTGGGGCTGGAGTGCTTGGGAGGATGGGAAGTGTGCAGACCTGGGAGGTCGCTCTGAGTGGAGAGGCTGCGAGGCTTGCCATTCCCAGCCACCCTCGCCGGTGACACCCCGCAGTGTTGTGACCACACGGTGTGTCCTGATGACCTCAGCACAAGGCCGCCTTCTACTGAATGCTAATGAGACAGGCTGGCAGCTGGGCGCCCTCCTGCGGGGCGCTGGGCCTCACTCCCCCTCTCCCCACCTCTCTGCCTCCCTGAGTGTCCCCGTCCTTGAAGGCTGAGGTGTGGGGAGAAAACACTCGAGTGTTGTGTCTCAGATCATCACTTAAGGGGTCACTGTAGTCATTTCCCATTTAAATAAGAAAACGCAACATAGTTTCTTCCAGCGCGGGTGGAGATGGGCCCCTTGCTGGTCTCTCTGTGTCAGACTGTGGCCCTTCACCTGCTCCCCCAAGGGGGGAGCTCCCCAAGGCAGACAGGAGGCCCCTCAGCCACGGTTTGCCCCCCCACACACACGGGGGTGTGGCGTTTATCCGTGCCCGGTGAGTGGGCTCATTGGTGACTTCATCCAGGTCTAAGCAAAGCGTTCCCTCCAACAAGTGGGTCGTACAGAGCCCTGCAGAGGAGGTGCGGGTGGGAGATGGAACTCAGAATGCGAACACACGTCAGCAACAAGAAGACCCACGAGGCCGCGGGCCCAGGGCGGCCCCTCAGCATCTGGACTCGCGACTAAGCAGCCAGGAGAACCAGAGGGTCTGCCTGGATGCGACGGGAAGGAGGTGCCTCAGAAGATCCGAAATGACGGGGACGACTGTGTGAGTCACGGACGCACACCGCCTGTTACTTTTGAGGAACTGCTCGAATTGCACAAGTTTCCTTGGGGTAGTGTGTATCCATCGTGGTGATCAGTCGATGAGTTTTGACAGAAGTTTACCCGTGTAATCACCACCATGATGAAGAGACGCAGGATTTCATCACCGTGCAGAGCTCATTGTCACCTGCGCTCTGTTCCTGCAGATGAGTTCCATGCAAATAGAATTGCACCGTTTGTCTTCCTTAGTGCCTGGCTTCCTCTGCTCGGCACGATGATTTTGGGATTCATTCAGGTTGTGCGTCTAGGTAAATAAATCCTTTGTTATTGCTAAGCCGTGTTCTAGTGGGTGCCTGTACCACAGTGGCTCCTACACGCATCTGCTGATGGAAATTTGGGTTGTATCCATGTTAAAAAGAATACATAAAAACTCCTGTGTTTTTCTCTGTCTTTCTGACAGCAGATGTGTATGCGTGTTTCTCACACCAAGCAAGTCAGATCCTGGCTGGGCGTCCCCCAATTTAACTCAGTCCTGACGCCGTCTACCTGAGACAGCGTCAGACTCCACATGTTAAGGGCTCAGCCCCATGGGATGCAGGTCCAGGTGGTCACCTGTGCTTCTGACCGACTGGTTGTAGGTCAGCGGTTCCCAGGACTCGCCCTTGGGTTCTATAATTGGCTACAATTTGCTAGGCTGGCTCCCAGAGGACAAGATCACTCACTAGGTCACAATTTAGGAAGAGCTACATGGAAGAGATGCACGGGCAGAGTATTGGGCGAAGGGCATGCCACCTTTCTAGCACTCCACATGTTCACCCCAAAGCTCTCTGAACCCCAAACTTTTGGTTTTTTGAGACCCCATAATGTAGGCACAGTGGATTAAATCACAGGCCATTGGGCCTTTTCTCCCTCCCCTGAGGTCGGGGGAGGTGGGGCTGAAAGTTCCGACCCCTTAGTGACGGTCGGTTCTTCTGGTCACCTGCCACCATCCCGAGGTTACCCGGGAGCCCCCAGTCACCAGCCTTTTCCTTAACGCACACGAAAGGACACTGGTTACTCTGACGATTCCAGGGATTTTCCAATGTTGTGTGTCTTTCTAACAACCAAAGTTTTGTTTTGAATGAAGTTCAGTTTTCATTTCCTTTTCTCTCTGGCTCGTGCCCTTTGAGTCCTGTGTAAGAAAAGCTGTCGCAGGATCTCAAAGACTTTCCTCAGGTTTTCCTGTAAGAGTTTTATAATTCCGGCTTTTGTGTTTAGGACCGTGTTTGTTTTCCTTCTGTTTTTTGTTAGGTTCATACTTTATTAAAACATGAGGATCTCCAAGGCAGAGTCATGGTGACATTGTATAAAGTAATGCTTTAATTTAGCACAGAGGAAAGTCCTAAGATTGTTCTGTTCTCAACCTAATTATGCGTAGGATATATAAAAGCATGAGGGCTGTCCAGGAAAAATCCAGCCACAAACGCCTCTATTTTTCATATTACATGGCTGCATACTTTCTGGACAGTCCACACACACACACACACACAC
>PVJL010009869.1:9016-39016 GCA_004026885.1 Lyroderma lyra | reverse complement strand
ATCCCAGGTTTTATGTAAGTCTCTCTATCAAGTTGAGGAAACGCCCCTCTATGCCTATTTATCTGAGAGATTTAAAAAAATCGTAAGCGAGTATTGCATTTTCTCAGATTCTTTTCCTGTATTGATTGATACAGTCATGGGAACTTTCCTCTTTAGCCTGTTGATGTGGTAGATGACATTGATTGATTTTCAAGTACTGAACCAGCCTTGCGTCCCCAGAATAAACCCCATTTGGTCATGGTAAGTAATTATTTTTATGTATAGCTGAATTCTATTTGATGATATTTTGTTAAGGATTTTTGCATCTATATTCATGAGGAATATTAGTCTATAGATTTTTTATAAAATATTTTCTTTGTCTGGTTTTGGCATCAGGGGTAATGAAGCTTCATAAAATGAACTTAGAAATTTTCCTGTTTCTTGTTACAATGAATGGTTTTCTATTGAAATATGGACGTTCTTTTCTGTTAGGAGTCTTTGTATCTTATTAAAATTTCTGTTAACAAAAAGGGTCAGGAGAGGGGCTGGCTCATTGCTTCCTGGGCGACGCAGAGCTGGTCCCCCACTTGGCCCTCCTGACATTTGACGGGTGACAGCACTTTGTTGCCGTAGGGGAGATGGCCTATTACTGCTGGGGGTGGAGGGGATGTGGTGACTCTCCACTAAACCTCCTGTGACTCCACCTCAGTGGGAGGGCCCCTCATTGCTGCTCGGGGGGAGCGAAAGCATGGGTTCCCCATATGGTCCCCACCGGCCCTTTCCTGCAAGGAGCTCGGGGCAGACACAAATCTGTGCTGTCCGTGGGGAGATGGCTCTGGACAGCGAGGGGCTGGCTGCTGGACGAGCACAGAGTGGGGCTCCTCATTCAGCAATCACCCTGGGGTGCGGGGGAAGTGTGGGGGCCTGTGAGTTATAGGCCAGGAATTCTGGAGGACTCAGTGGCTGCAGGTCAGGACACACACGGGTCAGGTGCAAATGAGGCAAGGGAATCCATGGGGCGGAGGCAGGCCCGAGGAGGGTCATTTGGTGCATGAGACCTTCCTTCTGGTGTGGGGCCAGGGGCATGCAAAACCAGAGCAAATGTGTCTCTGCTGAGAAGGCCCACTGTGCATGGGGGAGGGGGTCACTGCTGCAGGCTGGTAGCAGGTGACAGGTGGCAGCTGTGGGGCACCAGGGGCAGGACACACAAGACACACTGAGCAAGGCTGCAGATCTCAGGCCTCCAGACTGGGAGATGACACGTCTCTCTGCTAAGCCCTGTCTGTGGCATAGGCGCCTGAGACATGTGACGACTGTGCTTGTGGTCCAAGCACCACGTGGAGGGTGGTGGCTTTCACAGAGGTGGGAACAGGGAAGAAAAATGGCTTTGGGGGTTGCTGAGCTCCATCTGGGGCAGCTTCAGTCTGAGAGAGTCACCACAGGTCTGGAGATGGTGGGCCGGCCTTGCCGAGGGAGACCGTGGGGGTATGTGGGGGCCCCCGGCGGCCCAGGCTGAACCGGGCACCACCGTCGGCGAGGGACAGGGAGCAACGTGGAAGGGTTGGAGAGGGTGAGACTGCAGACGGAAGGGAGAAAATGGAATTTTCTAGAAAGAGAGAGTGGTCAGAGCAGCCACAGTTCTGTACAAATGGCCTGAAAGTGTCCACTGACTGACACACAGACGCTTGTAAGCAGCTCGTGAGCAGCGGGGCCCAGGTCAGCCTGTGCGGGGAGGGGTGGGGGCGGAGTCAGCGTGCCCAGGGGGCGGGGCCCAGGGCAGCCTTGGGGGCGGGGCCAGCGTGCCCAGGGGGGGGCCCAGGACAGCCTTCCAGGGGGCGGGGCCAGCGTGCCCAGGGGGGGGCCCAGGACATCCCCTTTGCCTGTGTCTTTTGGAATGATGGGGACCTCTAACTGACGATTACCCCTTCTCTCTGGGGAACCTGGTCTGGTCCCTCACCCGGGACTCATGGGGCCCGAGGCCCAGACCCCTCAGAGCTCAGGTTCCAGCCTGTCTGGTCCAGTCTGGTCCCCTGGAGACGTGGTCAGGATCTGTTTGGAGCTGGGCACTTGCTTCCACACGTGAGTGTGCACATGTAGGCTAAACTTGTCTCGCCGGTTCCACGGGGGATGGGCCTGCTGCAGAAATCTGGGTGCGTGTGGCATGTGCCAGCGAGCGTCCCAGGTGGGGTATCCCTCCGTGGAGATGCCCCTCACCATGCCCCTGTGAACCCCTGAGCTGTTGGCCTTCTCCAGGCAGTGAAAGGCTACCCCCAGCCCCAGCCCTGTGCCTTCCTGGGCCCCGTGCTGCCCTGGGATGCCCCCCAGGCCCTCTGGCCCTGGCACAACCTGGGCAGATGCCCCGGCGTGCACGCAGGGACGAGCACCGCTCACGGAGTGTGTGCGAGTGTCATTGCTCTGCCACGTTCCGCCTTGCTGCGGCCCCGCCTGGCGCTCGTCGCAGGCAGAGAAAATGAGCTGGCGCTGCAGCTGGAGAGAGACCCATCACAGAAACGACGGTGCCCAACGACAGGAGCCCAGGCGGGAGCACCTCCTGGGGGATGCTCCCCAGCTGACCGTTCTAATGGGAAGGGCAGACCCTGAGCTCAAGCTCTCCCGCCAGGAGACCCGGACGAGGGCCTCCACCTTCCGCTGTCCATGCCCGCGCCCACGTGCTCCCGGCGGGCGGCCGGAGCCCAGGCCTGCTCCCCGGGTGGCCCTTGGCGTTTCTGATCCGGGTTTCACCAGTAGGGCTGTCCCCTCCCCCCAGTTGGGAAGGGGCTCCCAGTTACTTTTCTCTGATAGGATGGCAACGCTGACTCCAACTGTATTTTGGAACGATCTTTTTAATCTGAAAAAAAAAAAAAATTCCTGGAAAACAAATTTGATTATGGCAGCAGACAGACCTATTTTAGAAGCATTTTGAAAACACTATGTCTTATTTTTTTTCTCTAACTGCAGAGTGATTTGTAATGAAGGCATTTTTGGAAAAGATAGCTGGGTGGTTTTACACGTAACTCAGAAGTGAAGAAGTAGGTGCAAGTAATTATTGATTTGGGGCTCTTCTAATCCTATTACGATTCTGATTAAATGATTAATGTCGTGAACTTTAAACACTGATCTGTGGATGTTCTACTTCCTTTTGGATTCTGCAAATATTTTTACCGTCAGTAGTTCCCAGAAACTCTCGGAACTTGGATTTCGTGTTGCAGTGGCAACGATCCCGCGTGGCGGATTTTGTCCCCGCCCCGTCACCCCAGCTTGGGAGGGACCGTTTCATTTACGAGTGTGGCTTCCGGTTGATTGGAGGCCCTGGGTCTGTGTTGGCTGTCATCGGTATTAACGGTGGTTGGTGCTTAATATGACCGGGACCGCAGGGGGCTGCGGGTCGTTTCGCCCGGCTGAGTACAGCATAGTGTGTGGCGTTGGGGGCGTGGGTAACGGCCCACAGCGGGGAGACGGGGGACGTGGGGGGCAGGCTGGCTCACAGCCACCCCTGGGGCCTGTCCCCACTGCTCCATCCGAGGGTCACGGGACAACCAGGAGCAAACGGCGCGGGGTCTTTCGTGCCCTGCGCAGTGAGGGGTGGCCCGCACGGGGGACAGGGCTGCAGGGACGGCGAGGCATTGGTCCCTGCCGGGGCCCCTGCCCCCTCTCCTCCGCGGCAGGTCTTGCCCATGTGGGCTGCCTGCCCCTCCCAGACCGCTGAAGTCCCTGTCCCCACAGGGCAGGCTCCACAGTGGAAACAGTGCCCGCCGGCCTTGGGCTGGCGCTGCGATCTCGGGCCTGGGTGCTCGGGGCCGACAGAACTAATTTGGAGGAGTGAACACATCTCAGGAATAACTCCTGCAAAACCTCGTGGGCCTGGGGGGAGGCAGGGACCTTTCCCACGTGACTCTCCGCCCCCGGCTGAAGCTCACAGATACATTATGAATGTCTTTCATCACTTTGACAACAGACTCGTGTCTCCTTTCCTCTACTGTCCTTTGATTGCTGAGATGAAGCTTTGATCTCGTGTTTCACTCATCACCAAAATGAGGCCTTGGACCTTTAATGCCGGAAGGTGAATACCTTCAGGGGATCCTGGTTTTATGGCAGGTTCCAGAAACAATGCTGGAGGGCTGAGACCTGGGCCCTGGATGAGGCAGCAGTCTCTAAGGGGGGTGTGGGGAGCGGTGGAGAGACTAGGAGGGTGACTCCACGGGTTAGCGGGGGCCCACAGGTTAAAGGTCAGGGTCCCACAGGAATGCCCTCGCGTCAACACCAGCCCATATGGGGGTCCCTGGGCCACCCACACTTCCATCCAACTTGCTGACAAACTCAGGGGTTCCCACACCCACCTCGGGTTCAGTAAGTCACTAGAATGACTCACCGAACTCAGGAAAGCACCGCACTTTGATAACCTTTTCTTAGAGGGGTACAGTCAGCCGCCAAGACGAGGGGCACAGAGGGCGAGGTCTGGAACGGTCCCACGTGCAGGGACTGCTGTCCCCGTGCAGTCGGGGTGTGCCATTGTCCCCTAGCTGGAGAAGGAACTCAGAGGGGAGCCACGAGGGGCATGAGCCCCTGGGCCGTTTACGCTGGGGCCCCAGGAACGTGGGTGTGGCAGGCTCGTGGGGCACATGCTCAGGCTCACAGGCTGCGAGCGTCGTCTGGGCCCTGAACACAAACCCTCCACCGTGTTCTCAGACTCGTCGGGCCGGGCTGCCCCCACCTCCTCCTGCCCCACCTCCTGTCAGGGTGACAGCACACGCCGTACCCCCTCAGTTCTGCCTCCAGGCATCTCGCCTGCCCAGCACGCTCGTCCTGCAGACTGGGGAACGTTCACTTACTGAGCCAGCGTGGGCCATCGCTGCCTGGACAGCAGGACAGACCCCCAGCGGGCACGGTCCCTGCAGACGCTCCCGTGACACCTGTCGCCGTCCTTGTAACGCGACCTCACAGAACGTCTGTCTCATCATAATCAACCTGCCTGTGCTGAAAGCTGGCCACGCTTAGAGGTGCAAATCCAATGCACTGTACCTAACCGGAGGCCTCGCTGGACACAGCGCAGTGACACTGCTGTCCGGGCGGCCGTCTCCCCCGGGCACGAAGCTCTTGGGTTCCGTGGTCCGGGACTCGGTCCCCACCTGGCTTCAGTTGAAAATGGGACTGAAGGGGTCAGCGAAGGCCCTGTGCACGTTCAGAGAGCCGGCGCCCCGCGGGTGCCGTGCGGCGGGCGAGCACGCGGCTTTCTTGCTGGGTCCCTGCAGCTCCTCACGACAAGGGGGGCCCAGGAGGAGCAGGGGCCTGGTCTGCCTTCAGTCCGCATTCCCCGAGCACGAACTCAGCAAACAGGAAGCTGGGGTCGCTCATCGGAGCCCGGAGGCCATGTCCGTCCTGTGTCTTCCGCCCAGGGTCTCGGGACAAAGCTGACGGGTGTGCAGGGCTGGGTCCCTGCTGGACACTCGGCACGAATCCGCTCCCAGGCCCATTTGGGTAGCGGCATGCGGTTGTAGGACTGAGGTCCCGTTTCCACGCTGGCTGTCAGCTCGGGTTGTAGTCGCCCCCATTCCTTGGCTCCTGCCCGCCCCTCCCGCCACATTCCCGCGTGCGTCGGTTGCTGACGTAGTCACCTGCTGACACGTGTGCGGTGGCCCTGTGTCTGCTCTAGGACCGCCGAGAAGGCGTAGCGATAGCCCTCCCCCCACCCCACAGCCGCTCTCCCAGGGGCACGAGGGGGATGGGCTGTCCCCCTCCCCGAAGCGAGGGGCAGTCAGGCATCAGTTTGGCCAGTGCGACGTGAGCTCACATGGTCGGTGCCACTTCTCACCAAAGCATTTAATCCCCAGTGTGGACGCTGCTCTGCCCCCTGCCCTCCCCCCAGATGCTGTGACTGGAGCCGCTGCAGATGGTGCAGCTCAGGTCCCTGCGTGGGGACAGCATGATTAAGCAGAGGCCCCAGCGTGTGTGATGGAGAAGTGGGGAATGACTTTAAGCCACTGAGATTTGGGGCTGTTGCTGCTTCTCTGATATCTGGCCTCCCCCATCCCCACAAGACAGCCCCTAACTGCAGTGTCCTTGGCTCGCTTCCCGTTGTCCCGTGGAGGAAGCAGCAGGCCTCCTCTTCCGACACCCCGGGGTCTTGGCCCCCATCACAGGTACGCGCGTGCGTACGTGTACACGCACACGTGCCGTCGAGGGGACGGAGGTGAACCTGGCGACAGGGAGCAGCACGACGCAGAAGCCCTCCGCGGGGGTGTCGTGCTTGGGGCACAGGTGCACGTACCTGTCCGCGTATTCTAGCTGCGGGACACCCAGGCCGGCGCCTCCCGCACGGCAGAGGGACCCCAGCAGACTCCGTCCTGTCAGCCGGATTGTCGGCTTCACACCTGTAGCTTATGGCCGGAGCCCCTCTCCCTGCCCGTCCAGGTCGATTTGGGAATGAACCACGTGTCGTCCTGGCGTTCCTCTAAGGCCGTGACGTGTTTGATTCACTAGTTCTGGTTTTCAGCACCCAGACTGCGAATTCGGGGAGGGGAGTGTGGCGCGCCGTCTCCGCGAACCGCATCGCTCTGCCAGCTCGGGGGCACCTTGCAGGCCGAGTCTCGGTGACAGCGGGCAGCGCTCACACGCGTACCCAGGACTCTGCGGCGTGCGGTGGGGGGCGCGAGTCTGCTGTTTCGAGCCCAGGCTTGTGCTGGGTTGTCGTGGCAGCCACAGGGAGCTCACACAGGTCGCAGGTGGGGGAGGACACACTCCTCCCTTCGCCGCCCCTGCCCCTTCCCTGGTTTCTCCTGAGGAGCCCAAATCACTGCGGAGTCAAAGATGGGGGAGGGGAAGAGGCCACGGAGTCTGGGAGCGGTGGGGACCCACACGGGGGACCTGCTGCCTGAGCACGGTACGGCCAGCTGAGACGGGGGTTCGGGAGTAGACGGTGCTGGCCGGGTTCGACGGGCGGGCGGGCCGCGGGCAGCCGGGGCTGTGTATGAAGTGGGAGCAAGCTGGTGGGTCCGAGTCATCGACCCCCGAATCGAGGTGAAGCGCCTCCAGCCTGCCTTTCCAACAGGCCTCGTGCTTAAAGCCCTGCTTCGCACCCAGCCGTTTGGACCAGAAGTGGGCCTTACGTGATCGTGTGGACCGCGTGCCTAAAGGGCAAACTGCAGGTCATGTCCACAGCGGGGGGTGCTCGGGCGTTCAAACCCGCCTGTTTACGCTGTGCCCAGGGGCGTCGGCGCCAGCTCCCCAAGTGGCAAGGTCACACGCCCTCGAGAGTCGCTTAGAGCTGAGCGTTTGCCCGTCGTGGGCTCGCGATTCAGCAGGGCGGGAGGGAGCCTGCGGCGCGTGCCTGGGGCCCTTGCTGGAGAGACCCCACGCGGCCTGGGGACGTCCCCAAGCCGGCCGCGGGCGTGACCGGGCTGCGGTCAGAAAGGGCATCGGGGCGACGGTGTCGGTGTCGGGAGGTGAAGGAGTAGCTGCACCCGGAGGGCGTGCCGGGAGGACATGCCACACGGCACAGCCCTGGTGTCCGGCTTGCTCTAGGCGCAGGGGCAGGTCTGCAGCGAGGATCTGGGGTTCCTGACTCTTGGGGCACCATGGAGGCTGCTGAGGCGGGGAGAGTCATGCCCTGACAGCTGGGGGGACATGGGACGCATGGGGCGTGGGGGCGATGGGGAGCCACGTAGGAGGCTGAGGCAGTAATGGCGGGGGTGGGGTGACCGTGTCCTGGACGAGGCTGGGCACGACGGAGAGCGTGGGAAGACAGGGTGCAGGGCAGGGCAGCAGGAGAGCCAGGGCCGACGCCAGAGCCGGCGGAGAGGAGCGTCTCAGGAAGTGTCCCCGGGGATCGCACTCACACCACGAGGCTGACCCCGGGCCCATGCGAGATTCTCTGCTTCTTCCAGTCCGTGGACAAGAGGTGCAGATCTGCTCCGTCAGGCAGCATCGGGGCAGCACTGGGGCAGCACCCCAGCTCCGGGAAGGCCTGCCCTCTGCAGCTCCCTGGTCCCCCCGACCCCCAGCACGGCTCCCACGTGTGGATGACGGGATAGGAAGGGCGACTCAGCCCTTTCCCATGGCTCAGCCCACCCCTGGGGCAGGACCAGTGGATTAGGGTGCCCGACCTGCCCCCTGATCCTGGGGCTCAGGGCCATCATGGAGGGCCAGGCTGCAGGAGAGTGAAGAGTGAGCCCCAGAAGGGTCTGACACTGACGTTCCCCAGTCCATGCTGTGATCCAAGATGCGTCGATAGATGGGAGACAGGAGGGGCGGTGGACCCCTGCCCGTGGGGGCAGCCTTGGGTGCCCAGTATTCCATTCTGGAGAATCACTTCACCTCTCCAAGTCTCGGTTCCCTCACCTGTGACACGGGGGAGCCCCTGGCCTCGAGGTTGCCATAGAGATGAGAATGATGCAGGCCAAGTGCCTAGCTGGGAGGCTTCATAGAGTTGTGGGAAGGGGAGGGAGAGCCCTCTGACTGGTGGACGTTCCAGGAGGAAGCAGGCCCCTCTGGTCCCCAGGAAGTGGGGATACTGCCAGGCCCAGCCCTGGGCTTGGGGTGGGGGCAGGCAAGGGCGCCCCTGCTGCGGCCAGCTGTGCCGTGTCCCTTGTTGTCTCCAGAGCAGGAAAGGACCACACTGACTAGGCACAGAGTCACCAAGACAGCTGTGACCCAGTCGCCCTGAGCTGCCCCGATAACTGTCACAGACCACACCTAGCCTAGGGCTACCTGAACATGCTGTGCAAATGTATGCATGTATGCACATCACACCGACCGCGTACCCTGCAGCAGAGCCCTTCTCTCCCCTGGGGCCCCGACGTGCCCTCTGTGCCCTGCAGCCAGAGGGACACTGGTGGACAGCCAGGCAGGTCCCTCCCTTGGTGTCCCGAGGCCGATCCTGCCTCCTCTCTTACATGCTGAGAGAACCTGCTCACCACGTTAAATCCCTTCTAGTTCAAGGCTCTGCCAGTCTCTCAACAATTAGTTCATTGATCTCAATTCCTGACACAGAGTTGAGCGAGTTGTCCTTTGATTGTAGTTCAGCAAACAAACTGGCTTCCCTGGAGGTGCCTCTGTTTGATTAATCAGGACGGTTCTGGGCCCCTGTGCCTTGCCTTTCGGCAATGGCGCCGTCAAGCTGCTCATCAATCCTCACGACACCCCAGTGATGGACAGGTGGCAGTCCTGGCTTCCTGTCAGCAGATGGGGACATGCTCACTGAGGAGCCCGTCTGGTCCAACTGGAGGAGTGGGCAGAGCTGCAGAGCCAGCAGCCTCAGCACCGGGAGGGCCTGGGCGTAGTGGCAAAGGACATTTTCATCCCAAAATGCTGCTTCTCAGCGGCTCCTCCTCACCCCCACTGCCTGAGCATGGGTAGCCAGGTCTGAGATGGGGGGCTCGCTGCCTGATTCACCATTTGTCATGGTCACGCACTGGCTGTCTTCTGGCTCCTTGGACGCCTGGCTGGCCTGCGTTGGACCAGGCGGGGCCGCTGCTCTGGGACGCGCTGTAATTACCGGTGCCCCGTGATGAAGGCACTCGGCCGGGCCTCCCTGCCCACCCCGGCCGGGTGGCCGCCCTCCATGTGTTCACACTGAGCCTCGGGCCTTGTGCTATTCACGAACATGTTAAGGGCGACGGGAAATAGAAAATTCAAGGGTTTGATGAAATTAAGACTTTCCTGGTAGCTGGCAAAACTCGGGGGGCAGAAATGCATCGGCCCGCGTGTCTGAAGCCCGGAAAGCGCGTGCGGCCTGGGCTGAGGGGGCTCGGAGGCGTAATTGCAAATCCGCCGGTTTGCTGTGATGTCTCGGCTAACGCACGCCTCTCCCCGTAATGAAATCAGAGCCCCGCTCTGGTCCTCTCTCCGTGCTGATTAGAATATTCAGACACTCTCCCAGAAGTGACAGGGAGCCCTCAGCAGATGTTTGCTCTGCCCAGATAATTGACACCTGCAGGGCTCAGAGGGCCTGGACCGAAAGGTCCTTGTTGAGACACGGGCTGAGTGGGTGTCCCGCAGCGGGTCGAGGACCCTGGCACACATGCAGGAGACAGACGTGCTGCTCACTCCAGCTCCCCCTCCCCGGGCTGCGCGAGTGCAGGCTGCACGCCGGGACCCGAGTCAGCTCGTGACCTGTGTCTGTACCTCGGGCCCTGCAGGAACAGCCAGACCACGTGCACACCGCTCCTCTTGGATGTCCACTGGCGATCTGAGTGGCCAGACAGGCTTCATCACGGGGGACAGTCCTTCAGAGATGAAACAATTAGGCAAGGAGCAAGAGAGCTCAAGTCAGGGAATCGTCCTGTTGGTTCATTCAGTCTGTAGTCCCTGGGTGTCACTGTGTGTCACGGGATGCTCTGCGTGCTGCAGAAAGCCGTCAGTGCGTGGGGACCCATCCGTGAAACAGCCCGTTTTGGGTAGGAGGAAGGCCAGCAGAGGCTTCACTGAATGCATGCAGCTGTCATCATTCTGTAAATGGGAAGCAGGTGACAAATGTGCAGGGCACTCAGACTGAAGTGCTCGGCCAGGGGTCAGGTGACTGAGGCGACACCATCAGGCCACCGTCAACCCGCCGAGAGGCTATCGGTTCCTTTGCGGTGGCTGTGTAGCCAGGCTCGGCCCTCCACGCCAGGAAGCATCTGCCAGACCTGGACCGGAGGTCACCTGCAAGGGTCAGTGGGGTGGGCAGTGCCGTGCAGTGGTCAGGGTGCGTATCTGGACTCTTCTGAGCTGGCTCCACAGTCCCCTTCCTCAGACTCTTCCTCTACAAGGACAGCTACTCATCTGTGTGTCACACGTGTGAGCACTGCGTGAGCTAACATGCACCAGACGTTGAACTCGGGCTTCTTCTGCACGCGGAGCTGACACTCGGTGCTGCAAGTCGCTGGCCTGCCGATGGCTGGGTCAGCTTTCTGTCGCCGGAAGGTAACGCCGAGTTCTCATCTCAGCGTCTGATGTGGGTGTCACCTAGCTAAAGTCAAGGTGTCAGCAGGGCTGCGATCCCTCCTCAGGGCTGCAAGGGACAAGCCACTTCCAGATCACTCAGGGTAGTGGCCGAGTCAGTCCTTGGGTTGTAGGACTGAGGTCCCACCTCCCTGTGGGCTGTCAGTGGGGTGTTGTGGCCTTTAACTCCCAGAGGCCACTGTGTGTCCCCCTACATCTGGGAGCTGGCAGTGGCACTCTACATGCCATGCCCGAAAGCTCTCTCAGGTACCTTCAGCCAAGCTGCTCTTCAATCTCTCTTCCTTTTCAGAGCTCATGTGATTTGAAAATTCAGCATAATCCCCCCATTTGCATCCACATCATTGATTACATCTACACAATCCTGTTTGCCATGTGATGTAGCAGTCACAGATGCCTGGGCTTAGGGCCCGGGCCTCTTTGGGGACCATTCTGCTGACCTTGCTGGCCTTTCTGGGGACACTGCGACACTGCAGCTCGACAGTGCAGGCGGCATGGACTGCAGAAGCCCCCGGCCACCTGCGTGAGTGCAGGGCCAGCACTGCAGAGGGGCGGCCCAGGTCTCAGGCTCTGAGCCATGCGTGCCTCCAAGACTGTCTCATTTGGACAAGAACCCCGTGATGTCATACTGTCGTTACCCTGACTTAAAGAGTTGAAAGGGGTGTTTGGAGAGGCCCAGCGACACCGAGTCCTCCAGCTGCTGGTCCCGGAGCTGGAGAGTGGGCCGCTTTCTGAGAGGGTGAAGCCAGGCCAGGAGAAGCAGGCCCCTCCCCCCACCCCTCCCTGTCACCCTGCCTCTGGCCCAGCCCCGAGGAGGTGCTCCGCCGTGTGACTCGGTCTGGCCTGTGGGAGCGGGGAGGAGGTGACAGTGCGCCATTCCCAGCCCCGAGAGGCAAAGCCTGTTCCTGCTTCCCGCAGGGAGCGTCTGCTGTTTGCTGGGATCACAGCCCAAGCGCCACCCCCACCCTGGAAGGAGACACGGGGAGAGGCCCCGGCACAGAGCAGAGCTGCCCCCTCGGGCCCCAGACTCGTGTGGCTCTTCTCCCCTGAGGGCCTGTGGTTGTTGCACAGCAAAGCCCGACGGAGGCCCCAGGGCACTGACCCCCCACAAGACGGGGCCCAGTCCTACAGGTTGGGGTCCTCAGGCACGATAGAGTTATTCGTGCCGGACTGGGTCCATCCTGACCTGGAAATGGACCTGACTGGGAGCCTTCCTGGTTCCCCCAAATACCCCGAGTGCCCCCCGCGGGAATGCACTGCGCTCCTGCCGGTGCCCCTGAGGCACGGGATTCAGGGCCTGGGCTCAGACCCGGGCCCCCCAGATACGCCCCTTCTCAGCAAAGCACTGTGCCGTCTGGTCTCCTGGGGACTGTCCCTGAGATGAGGAGTGTGACTGAAGTGTCCATGCAGGGCTCATCCATCCAGCACAATGTACTGAGCCCCTACGGCGCCCGGGAGCTCGGCGCGGGGCCCGCAGGCGCAGCTGGACCTCGTCGGTGCGGCTGGACCTTGTCGGCATGGCTGGACCTCATCGGCGCCGGGTCCCGCCTTCTGCGTGTCCCTGAGGGCCCCCCTCGCTGTGCGCTGGGGGTCCCTGGGTGTGCACGACGCACCGCGCGGTTCCGAAAAGTCCGCTGGAGCTGGCAGTGAGTGGGCTTTGGGCCCCAGAGGCGCGTTTTCCTGCGACGCCGTTTCTGATGCCCTCGCGACGAAACACGATCGTCTCCTGACGGCGTTGCCATGGCGAGTCCACGCCGTTGCGCCAGCAGGGACGTTCTCTGTCCCCATTACCCCAGGGTCCTTTATTTGCGCCCCAAGTTTCTGACTCCCCCGGCGCACGTGCCCCCCTGCTGCCCCTTGTGCTCAGCTTTCCGTCTCCCGGGACTTCTGCCGGCAAACCTTCGGCCCCGCCGACGCCCCCGTTCACGGCACTCGGCGTCCCGCCCTTCCCGCTCACCGTGGCCCCCGCGCAGTCTCCGAGGACGCTGGGGACGGGCCGACGGGCTGTTGCGCGGAGCTGTGAGCTCTCTGTGATGGACTCCGTTAGCTGTCGTGATTCCGGGTTCGTGGCGCTCCGTGCCTCGTCCAGTGGCCAGAGCAGGGTTTCCGCAGCCTTGTGGGCCCCAGCGGGCAGCTCCGCGCTCTCACAGCCTCTCCAGGGCCGCCTGCGCTTCTCGTGGCCGGGCTGTGCCGCCCGAGGGCCCCTGTGTGGCGGCCGTGTGTGCGGGGACCAGCCTGGGCTCCGAGGGGACGTGCCTGGGGCCTGGGTGCTGTCACTAATTGCTCCTCGACTCCGCTGGTCGCACTTGCAGGCTCAGCGACAGCGTCCCCAGCCCGGCCCTTGCGCTCCTGTCCTGCGGGCCGCGCCAGCCGCTGCCACTTGTCCCGTGTCCAGCCGCCGTCGTGCTCTGCTCCCGATTGCTGTGGCCTCTCCACCTTCGATATTTTTAGTTGCATTTTCTGCCAAATTATTTGCCCCGTGCGTACTATTTACATGTTAAATTATTCATGTTGACTTAAAGAATCTATGAAATGCTTTCAGGTCTAAAAATAAGCTGGGCGAGCGTTTCCAGGTCGGCTTCATGAATTTGGAGTGTTTTGATGTCTCGTCACGTTGATGAAAGGTCTGTGATGCATTCCCCCGGGGGCCGAGTGAGCGCTGCGTGAGCGTGGGTGGGGGGCCCTGGGCACCTGCTGAGGACAGGTGACGAGGACAACAGCACCTTCGCATCCTCAGATTGTCTTCCCTGTCCGGTGTCCCTTTTTATCGGGGACTTTTAGGTATAATTTCTTTTGACACTTGGAGAGCTCCTTCCTCTGCTGCAAATTGGTGTTGACATTTTTCTATAAAGACACTGAACTTTGATGCTTTTTATACGAAACTCAATTGGAGCCTTCAGAAACCTCATTCATATTCTTCTGGCTGATGGCACGGGACCCCGAGGTGAACTTACCGGTTTCTCCTCGGGAAGTAGGAACTGGGGAGATTTCAGCAGTCAGGACTGCAGGCGCCTTGATATACCCCCTCGCTGGGCCGCGGGAGGAAGTGGCTCACCCCTTCCTGGGTTGGTGCCTCCGGAAGGGGTGATGCCTGCGCGGGGGCTAACGAGGGGGCTTGGAGGCGGTGCCGGCATGATCTGTCCTGAGGACCTGCCCCGGGGAGAGGCTCCTCACCACGATACTCTTGTGCGGGAGGGACGCAGAGGCCACTTTAAAGTGAAACTGCCGTAGTGAGCGCAAGCTAATGAGGTGCTTTCTTCTGAACCTTTAATATATGGATTCCAAAGGCTTTTAGGCTAAGCTTTTGCCGGGACACCACGTCCGAATAGAACACGGCAGCGCCCAGGTCGCCACTGACAGCCAAGGAGGGGGCACTGGGGAATGAGCACCGATGGAGTGACACGGGCAGGGGCACTACCCAGGCTGTCCACACGTCCACTGCCTTGCTGCCCACGGCTCCCTCCCTCACCTGCTGCCCTGCCATGCCACCCAGGTGTCCCATGCCCCTGCTTGTTGTCCGGTCCCTCCCTCCATGGCTCCGGGAGGTGTGGATTCTGTCCCTCGTGGGCTACTAGGGCCCCAGAGCCGAGAGCAGGGCCCGCCAGGGTCAGGGTCCCAAACCCGGGGACAGGTGAATGGGTGCGTGAGGGTGATGAGTGCCAGCTTCTGGGGAGCAGGAGGAAGAGTGGGCACAGGGTGCAGTGGCCCGCGGGGCCGGAAGCCCTGCCTCCTTGTGCCCCTGCGCTTGGTCGGTGTCACTTTAAAGTCAGCCTCAGCCTCGGGGCGTTTTCGCGGAGCAGGGCACGTGGCTGGCACCGAACGAGCAGCCACGGAACGAGCAGCCACGGAACGAGCAGCCACGGAACGAGCAGCCGGTGTGCAGAGGAGCTTGGACTCCGTGCTAATTGCCAATTCAACCCGCTGTGTCTCCCGTCGACTCCGGGAAACAAGAGCCAAAACCCGAACGCCCGGTGACAAGGGCACTCACGCCGCTTCGTGCCCCGGAAAAGTAAGAGTGCGAGTTGCGTATTTCGGCGTTCAATCGTGTCGCACCCCTGTGGCCGGCAGGGCTTCCGTCGGGGCGGTCGGACACGTACGCCGGTGGTCCCCATCGTTTGGAACCTGACTTTACACGACCGTGCAGGCTGCGTCCCGTCCAGAGGAGAGGCGGGGTGCGGGACAAGGGCGAGGGCCTGCGCAGGGCCCGAAGCCACCGCCCCTGACGTCCCCACGACTGGCAGTGGTGTCCGGCAGCCACAGGCGTCACGTGGCCCGTCTGGTGGCGCGCGCACGCTTTACCAGGTGGCCTGGCGGTGGGGCTCCAGGCTGGGGCTCTTGCTCATGAGACAGGGCGTTTCTCTCTTTGGTAAGTGGAGCGTGGCCGAAAGGGGGGGCTTCGTTTGGAGGGGCCACCGGTGTGGTGCAGCGTGCCGCTACGAGGGTCCCCCCGAAACGGAGGCTCTTCGGTTGGCTGTTGTCCTGGGACTCTTGTGCAGATCGTTCCGGGCCCCCGGACCAGATGCCTCCTTAGCGCCCGGGGCCGCCGCAGAGCGAGGTCTCCTTCGACGGGGGTGGGCCTTGCAGAACTGCTGCTCTAGGAACCGATGGAGCAAAAACAAAAGCAGAAACGAAACCCCCGGGAAAGCCCATCGGAAGGGCTCGGGCAACCTCCCCGAAATGCAAACAGCAGAGGTCAGACTCCCCCAGGAGCTAATTAAGGCTCCTGCTTAAGTGCGCGGACCGCCCTGCAGACCTCCCCGGCCTGGCCCAGGGCCGGCCACGGGCCCTGCCACGCGCCTGTCCTGCTTTGCTGACTAATTGCTGTTTGAGCCCAGTGTGGTCAGATAAACGCTTTCTTATTCAAATAGCCCCTGCCCCTGGGCTCCGCTCACCTTGGGCTGCTTGGGCCCAGCTTCCCATCCCCGCGCAGGCAATTTAGCAAGTGCTGGTGGAGAGGCGCTAAATTAATGAAAGAGGTAATGGCCACTCGGGTCGGGCTGGTCACGAAAGCCAGCGGGTCGCTGGAGAATGCAGCGCGCGGCCCCGGCCTCGGAGGGGGGGTGCGGAACGCCGACGCCTCATTAGCACAGCGTCTGGCTGTTAAGGCTGATGGAGTATGTGACCGAGTGGGCACACCCGGCAGGTGGGGTGGCCTGCAGCAGGTGTCCACCTGTATGTGAGGCCGCTGAGCAGCACACACCCCACCTCAGAAGGCCGTGCGTGGGGGAGCCCCTGGGTGCCCGCTCTGTGCGGGGGACGGGACACCCCAAAATAGGCCACGTTGGCATAACGGTGGTTTGGAGCTGAAGGCGTTTGAGAAGAAGCTGGCACAAGGACAGCTGTCTGCCCGCTCTGCTTCCTTCACACGGAATAGCAGCTTGTGAGGGCGTCCCCTCCTCTCTGCCCCAGGACGGACAGAAGCTCACCTACTCCAGACCCTTCGCGGCCCAGAGAAATTCAAGTAACTAACTTAGTCTCGGGCCCTCACCTGCCTGCCTTCCCCATATACGTGCCTTCCCTGTATACGTGCCTGCCGTCCCCGTATACATGCCTTCCCCGAATACATGCCTTCCCCGTATACATGCCTGCCTTCCCTGTATACATGCCTTCCCCGCTACGTGCCTGCCTTCCCCGTATACGTGCCTGCCGTCCCCATATACATGCCTTCCCCGTATACGTGCCTGCCATCCCCGTATACATGCCTTCCCTGCATACGTGCCTGCCGTCCGCGTATACATGCCTTCCCCACATACGTGCCTGCCATCCCCGTATACATGCCTTCCCCGCATACGTGCCTGCCTTCCCCGTATACATGCCTTCCCCGCATACGTGCCTGCCGTCCCCGTATACATGCCTTCCCCATATACGTGCCTGCCTTCCCTCTATATGTGCCTTCCCATGACTTGTGTCCCCGCTGGCCTTGAGGAGCCTGAAGCCTTTTCCTCTGTCTTGTCACGTCTCCACCCCTTCTCTGTGCTTCGCTGAGATGCTGCAGGAGCTGAGTTCCGACCACCGCTCTGTGCGCCCCCTCCCCGAGCGCTCCCGTGTGCGCACCCGTGCTCGCTGCACGTGGTGATGAGCTTCTGTGTGTTTGTCACTTGTGAACCTGTCGTTTGCGAGTCTGATGTGCAGGTCCTGGGGAACTTGTGGTGGGTAGGGGACATATTTTTTCCTCCCCAGCAGGACAGAGAATAATAGGTCAGTCCCTGCAGGAAACTCCCCATGTAGGGGTGACTTCAGCTGTACCCCATTTGAGGCAGGAGGGGTTACCTCCTCCTGGAGCATGTGTCCTGGGTCATCAGGAAAGAACGCATGTTGGCCTTTGAGTCAGTGTGAAAACTGGAAGGGACTTGGGAGACCTCTTGTCACCTCTCCTCTTTTCAATGAGCACACAGTCTCAGAGAGAATGGGGTCAGGGCCAGCGGCCAGGGCTGGAGCTCTGTCCCCTCTGCTCTGCAGTCCCTCCAGGGGCAGCCAGGGGGACATTAGTCACACGTGATTCTGGGCTTGGAGGCCATGGGGCTCCTGGGACAGGACGGGGCCTCTGGTTCCCGCCTAAGGAGGGAGAATGTGAGATTGGCTCCGGTGTGAGAGAGCCGTGTGGCACGACGTCCCTGCTGACAGGCAGGATCCCGTGTCCTCATCTTCAGGGACACTGCTTTCCCCAAGCTGCTGAGCGACCCCCAGCACACGCATGCATGGGGTGAAGGGACCCTGAGATGCCAAGACTGGCCTCCGCTGCGGTCAGCAGAGGGGCGAGGAGCAGGAGTGTGGGGTGTGCAGTGGTCTGTGGCCTGAGTGTCTGCGGTGACAAGGAGGGTTATGTGGGACACGGTTGGCGAGGGCGCACTGTTAGCTGCACACTGACCGGACACCCAGTCCCAAATGCCCATGGTCTCCACCATCCTTTAAGGCCTGTGGGAGGCTCCTGGGGAGCCAGTGGGAAGGTTCCGGGCCGCTTTGTTGGCTGTGTACGCAGGGCAAGTGGCACCCACACGCGGCGTCCTGAATTGCCCGTCTCCGAGAGCTTTGTCCCCACCCTCCCGGGTGTCCCTGTGGGGCTGTGGGGTGGAGACCAGTGCTCAGACCGGGTTGTGGTCACCGTGTCCCTCTCGGGGACCTCGCAGAGGAAAGTACCCTGTGTCCTCGGGCTGCTGGCTGGTGACAGCAGACAGGAAGTGTGACGGCAGGGGGACCCCCTTCCGCTGCTGGTTTGCAGTTAGTGGGGAGCGTTGCTGTCTCACACTGGACAATACCCGCCTCCATCCAAAATGAGCGAATTAGTACAGTGAGCGTAGGTTATGGGTTTGAAGGGCAGCGACACATTAACGCGCCCCGTTACTGTAATATGCTAATTAGACGTCGGAGCCGTAACGTCTCGTGCCCAAATGCTGTAACGTGGATGGAGCCGTGATCGTGATTATCGTCGTGGGAAACGAGTCCCCGCTGCTCTGCTCCCAGGAACCAGCAGACGCGGGCCCAGTCCTCGGGCGCGCGGGGCTCAGCTGCCCACGGCTGGCTGGCCGGGTCCCACGGGGGCCGGACGACGGCCGAGGGCGCAGACGTGGCCAGCAGGGCCCTGGGCGCAGACGTGGCCGCGCTGCCGTGTCGCATCGGTGCCGCCTGCGCGCGGTCGTTGGTGATCGAAAGGGAGGCTGTGGGCTGAGGGGTCGCAGGGAGCCTGCAGGCCCCGCCCTGTCGGTGCCGTGGGCGTTCAGGGCCTCCCGTGACATTCCGACGTCCCAAGGTCAGAGCACTGGGACGGGCCGTGGTGCACGGAGACGGCGCCGTGCCGGTGCCGGTGTCGGAGGCCGAGGTCCTCCCCGTGCGCAGCCCCCTCCTCCTCAGGTGGCTTCCCAGGGCCCCCCGCTCTGTCTCCCCCGCCCGGGGACGCTGGGCTGCACCCGGGGGCCGAGGGGCGGTGCGGGCTGCTCTGCGCAGAAGCCGGGAACCGCGTGTTAGGCCCTCCCCCCGCCGCGTCTCGTCGCCGGGGGGGGGTGAGGGCTGCAGGCCGCGGACCTGCTCGGGGACTCACGGCGTCTGGGCGGCCTTTTCCTCCATTCGGGCCTCGGCCCCCACCCCGGGGAGGGCGTCCCCTGCCTCCGCTGCTGCTCCTTCCAGCACGGACTCCCCCAGCGTCTCCTGGGAGCACGGCTGCCCGGCACCCTGTGGCTGACACAAAACGAGCCACCTCAGACCGTGGTGTCCTCCTGTGGGGTGACCTGGCCAAACCTCTCTTTGACTTCTGATCCGCCCAGTTTGGGGGGAAACGGTTTAGTGTGAGCGGCCGAGCAGGGGTGACAGCCGACCTGCAACTTACCCCGGAGAGAGACGTTTGAGGGGCGCCCTCGTCCTGCTGGGGGTGTGACCGCGAGCGCGTCGCGAAGTGTGAGACTGAGTGCCTCCCCGCTCCGAAGGACACCCGTCTGATGGCCCCCGGTGCCCAAGTTAACTGCGTTTTTAGTGGTGCGTCCTCCACCTGTGACGAGTCACATAAAGCCAGCGAGCTCACGTAGGTTCCTGAGGACACTTACGCCATCTCCGTGAGCCACGCGTCGTTTCAGGGAAGGGAAGCACCGGTGGGACCTGGAGACCTGCGCAGCACGCGGGCTGACTGGGCCAGCGGGGTCCGTGTCCTCACACGTCGGCACGGGCGGCACCGGCAGACTGAGACGCGTTCTGTGCTTCCCGCCTCCTGGCACGCGCTCCGATGGGTCCCCAAAGCAGGTGGGTCATGAGCAGTGCCCAGGGGCTGGCTGGTCATTGCCACATGCTGTCATTTATACCTGAAGTTCCTGGGGCCACTACTGTTCTGGGCAGAGCTGGGTCAGGGGACTTCTCATCTGAGGGGGGTGGTACGCAGGTGCGAGGGCTTGGACTAGCTGAGGGCGAGTGGGCGGGGGTCGCAGACCCACTGGGCTGGCGCTGGCACCCCTGGGACATCACTGGCCCCATGTGCCCAGCCCGTCTGAGAAGTGAGGCTCTCGTGACGCCAGCTCAGCCTGAACAGTAGAAGCGAAGGTGAAGTGTGTGCCCGTGACTTTCACCTTCTTGCCACGTCCCCACCGCAGCAGGTGGCCTCATCATGTCATCTGCCTGAGCTGCCCATTCTCTGGCCTTCTCCACGTCTTCTTGGCCTTCACCCCCTATTGTGGGCTCCCCCGGATTCATGCATGGAGGTCCTAAACCCTGCTGGGTCACAGTGTGACATACGTGGAGACAGGGTGCTTACAGAGGTCAGCAAGTTAAAAGGAGGTCACGAGAGGGGACCCTAATCTGATGTGACTGGTGACCTTATAAGAAGGAGTATGTTCAGCAGAGGGACTGACACACATGGAGGGGTGCTCCTTCTCCAGGGTGTGGCTCTCTCCTTCACACCAGCGACTGCTGCGGGCCGAGCCTGTTGAAGGGGGAAGAGGAGGGTGTGGATTGCTGGGCCCCACGCCAGCATCGTCTGGGGTGATGGCTCTTTTCAGGGATGACCCACGCACCACCAGGCAGCCCTTCCTGCCGGAGGAGCCGGCAGCTCTCAGGGACCTTGTGCAACGAGAACATGCAGACACATGACCTCTGCTCTTCTGAGTAGGAAGACCAGGGATGCCATGAAATGCCAGGGGCCCGAGGGACAGACCTTGGCGGCTGTCCGAGAGCCTGCGAGTGCCTGTGAAGATGCCTTGCTGGGTGTGTGGCTGTCACATGGAGCTCTAGCCCCACCACTGTCCTCTCAGAGTGGAGAGCGTTGTAGCTCGACCCCTTTGCCTGACATTGGGGGTCTTGTTGCCTGTACTTAGTTGAATAGTGTCCCCCTAATTCATGTCCACCAGAACCTCAGAATGTGACCTTACTTGGAAACAGGGTCATTGCATGTGTGACTAGTTAAATTAAGATGAAATCATGCAGGATTAGGGTGTCGCCTAACTGCAGTGACACGTGTCCTTATGAGAAGATGAGAAGGCACAGACCACCATGTGATGGCAGAGGCAGAGAGTGGGGCGATGCTCCCACAAGCCACGGAGTGACCAGGATTGCCCGGAGTCATGGCGAGCTTCTCCCTCCGAACCTCCAGGAGAACCGGCCTGGCATCCCCTTGACTTCCGACTTCCAGAACTGCACGAGAACGAATTTCTCTTGTTTTCAGCCACCAGGTTCATGGTCATTTATTATGGCAGCCCCAGGAAGCCAATAGCCTGTGGGCTCACCTCGGGCCGCAGGAGGGTGACATTCCACTCATCCCGGCCCCGTCTCTACAACCCCCCACCATGTTCGTCCCTCTCCGGTCCCCACTCGCTCTAACGAATGGAACAGGCTGAACCTGCTGTCCTTGTGCAGCCTGGCGGGACTGATGACAACCTGCATTCTGAAGTCGTTTAACTGACAATGTATTTCAGTTTGCATGCTTTTTTAAATTTTTAATTAACTGTTTGGCACATAGCATGCTTTCTAATGCTTTCAGTTACCACATATAATTATTTAGATAGAAACTTGAGATATGTCAAGTGATGAGTGTCTTGGCAGAAGTAGCTCGACAGTTACAGAGCTGTCACATTTGCTAGACTGTCCCCACAAGCCTGAGCCTCTCCGACCAGAGTGGGCCACCCCCAGGTGGACTGCAGGGATGGGACCAGCACCCAGGATCGAGTTCACTGAGGAGCAGCCGTTTAGGTCATGCTTCCAATAAGCCTCCCCCGCCCCCAGCACATTGCGGCTGGGATGCAGAGTTGGCATGGATGTTAATACAGCTCAGGTCTTGCACGAGTCATGTCTACGGATGTGTTTTAGGGGAAAAGTTAAGAAAGATACCCTCTCTGTCTGAGACAGGGCCATTCACCCCTTTTCTGATCTTTTCTTGTGCATCTTTCGCGTGCATAAGGTGGGGACAGGGACTAGAGACACAGGGTGACTAGTGGCATCTCTGGCCCTTCGGTTCCTACCTGGCTGGGTGGCTGGGGAGATGGGGAGATGGCACATCATCCCCCATCAGTGGTGAGGATCAGGAAGGAGGTTCTGAACTCAATACAACTCGCTCCTCTGTTCTTCTGAGAACACCTAGAAAATGAATGATTTATAAGACAAGTAAAATGTGATAAAACAATTAAATCCTTCTTTCTGAGAATTCAAGGGCACGTGGATCTTTAATCACCCCAGATCATATTCTAAATATTGTGCATGCATGCGTACGTGTGTGCATCCATGTGTGTGCATGCATGCGTGTGCGTGCATGTGCGTGAAGTGCTCACGAGGGACGTCCTTTCACAGCAGAAGAGGTGGGCTCATTGTGGACACCAGCGTTCCCTCACGCAGGGGTGGAGTGGATCAGGGCCAGGAAGCCTGGAGCAGGGACCGGAAGCCTGGAGCAGGGCCCGGAAGCCTGGAGCAGGGCCGAAAGCCTGGAGCAGGGCCCGGAAGCCTGGAGCAGGGACCAGAAGCCTGGAGCAGGGCCGAAAGCCTGGAGCAGGGCCCGGAAGCCTGGAGCCGAGTGAGCTGACCGTGGTGCTGCCGTGGGCTGTGCAGTCACTAACACAGCGGCCTCAGGAATCCCATCGGGAAGTGGGTGGGATGAGCCTCTGAGGACCTGTGCCCCTGCATTCTTAGATGTCCCTGCTGAGGCCAGGGCTCACTGCTCTTCTTTCAGACTTTGTCCCAACTAAGGGCTGAAGTCTTCCTGACAACTCCTCTGACTATTTGCCTTTGACCCCAGACAAGGGGGGTGATGTCTGGGGCTCTGACCCCAGCAGGTGAAGCCCCAGCCTGTGCCCAGCGGGGAAGAGGCCATGCTGTGGCCTGAAGCTTAGCTCTCCATCCTTTTGAAGGACCTGTTAATGGGTTGGGGACCTTGGCCTCACACCGCCTCCAGGGGTCCCTTTGGCAGACATGTCCAAGAGCAAATGTGGTTCCCTGAGATCTGAATCACAAGCTGAAATTCAGGTTTCTTCTGAACTTTAAAGGATAACTCTTGAAAAATAGCTTTCTAAAGGAAATGCCATGTTTTTAGGCCATTTAGGCTGTATAGCATGTAAGGTGGTGGTGTTGAGGGACAGCATGCAATGACCATGTCACTGTGCCGTGCTGGGACAGCCATGCTCTCAAGCTATGCGCATTAGGATATTCAGAGCTGCCTACCTCCGTATCGAATGGCTCTAGACCTTGAGGGCATCTGGTCATTTGTGCTTTTGTAGTGGACACTGCAGGACATGAGATGGATGTAGAGAGGGCTTACGTGCTTCGTGTGGTAGTTTCTCCACTGGAAGACCCCCTTGAACAAAGACTGTGTCTTCAGGTCCCCAAGGAGCCCCCGTGCCTGACCCAGGCCAGGTGCTTGGTTGGTATTCAGTGAGGGAAAGGATGAGTGAGACTTGGCCATTAGAGGAAAAGCTGTGTGCACACTTTCTTTCAAGGGGATGCCATGTGTCTCTCTTTTTTTTTTTTTTTTTGGCCTTTGTTTTTCTATCAGCTGAAGTGTTCTGTAGTAAGTGTTCATCCTGTATGGAACAAAAATGGGGCAATGTATTATATCTCCTACCTGCTGTTTACTTGTTTTTGTGTGTTGTGCTGCATTTCCGAACTGGTGAAACGGCACGCTCCCCTTGGACCCGGCTGGATTTAATTCCTGCAGTCATTATGCATGCATGTGGAGGGCTTAGTTCAAGGGCCTGTGCTGTGTGCCAGGGGGAGCAGGGGAGGGACAGGGGAGATCTGAGTGTACATCAGACCCTGGCTGAGTCTCGCCACACCAGCCCGGCCAGCCCTTTTAGGAGCAGGCAGCTCCACGTGTGGGAATCAGCGGGGAGACTCGTGTTCGGCTCTGCTCATGGACACTGAGCCCCACTGGCCTGCATGTGAGAGTGGTGGTGGGTGGGTCCAGAAGAGGCAGACACAGGCCTGTGGTCTCCGTGAGAGCGGGGCACAGGGCACTGCGGAAGGGCAGCTGGGGGGTGCAGGGACCCCCCCAATTACCTTCCCCCGCCCCACGGAGCCCCATGCCTGGCCTTTCTCTGCCCCGTGTCCCCACTGCATTCCTCAAGGAGGCGTCTCTGCCTTCTGCCTTCAAGGTCTCTGCCCCACCCAGGCCCACGGGGCGCTCTCCGTGCTGCTGACCGCTGCGTCCTCCTCACGGGCTGGGCTCCTCCAAGGCTCCCTTCTGTGCTGGTGACCCGTGAACCTGTGCTCTCAACCCCTCCCCGACCTGCTCGGACAGCGATCCCGGCAGCTCCCAGTCAGGAGGACTCACCGTCTCTAGTCCTCACCTTCGCCTTGAGGTGCCAGGGCGGCCCGGCCGGGCGGAAGCCTGGGGCCCTTTGCCTCCAGCGTCCAACTTCCACGCACTTGTGTTTGCAAATGATAGTGCCAGCTGCATGCCCTGACCTTGACTTATGCTCCACCTGCCTGAACCCAAACCCACCCAGCTCCCTCTGCAGCCTCCTGCACCCCCAGTTCGCTAGCACGCACCCAGGCTCCTTCCTGGCCCGCTCCGTCGTTACCTGACCCCTCTGAAAGGCTGTCTCAGCTTTCATTTTTTATCTCATTTCTCTAGCACCATCCCCCCCTTCCCCATTTTTTTCTTTAAATTCAAACTGCGGATCTGATATTGATGCTACCCAGGATGCACTGGGATATGTGTTTACAGAATGGCTTGGCTTTTATTCCATTAGTCTTCTGGCTAATTGCTATTTCATTCTTCTCTCCCATTGTGCACCCTCAGCCAACCCCTCCGCCAGGCCGGATTTCAGTGACTGCCATTTCTGAATCTTTCAGTAAACTAGGTCTCAGGAGCATCATGGATCTGCACCCCAGACAGGGTCCCTTAGAGGTGAACCCCAGGGACCTCCCCTCCTGCCCTGCCGTCAGTGGGATCTGATGAGAACACGGGGTGGCAGAATTGGGAGGTGACTGAGGAGAAACCACACTCTGAGGACCTACAGAGTATTTCTGAGGGTCACGATGCTGAGGATTCACAGCTGTTCACGTGGTACGTCCCGGGTGTCATGAAGCTAATGACGTTTTACTTTTTTTTTCTACACAACCTTCATCTCATGATTCAGGAACCTAAGCGGTCAGACCGAAAGCTCAGTGATTTCTAGGTTTTTACAGAGAGTTTTCTCTCTGCCTGGAAGCCATCCTCCCTCCCCCCGTAGCCCCCACAATTGCCATCTGCCTCCTGTGAAGTCCAGACCTGGGTTTCCTCATCCAGGAGCTGTCCCTGGTTCCCCCTCTGGGGTGGGGGACCCATTGCACTGGGAGCTGGGAACCCCCTCCCACCCCTGCAGGGAAGTTCCATAGCCCTGGGGCCCCCGCCCAGCAGAGAGTCCCATGTGCTCATGGCGGGGGGTGGGGCGGAGGGTGCGCGATGTGTCTGAAACATCTGCTGAAGACCAGGCTCTACGTCCCTCGGATGCCCTGAGGAGTCCCTGTAAAGGGCTCCTTTTCTCGTTAGTCCCTAGGTGTTAGATGAGTGGGGCCATCAACACAAATAAAGCCAGAAGCAACTTTCTTAATTAAATTTGAAATGCTAGTAATTATCCACATTATTAAAGCAAATTGAATCTACCTTATGTTGCTGACGGGACAGGGGTTTGGGGGCTGGTACCTCCTCACGCGCCGTGGTTTAAGTCATAAACATTCAGCCCAAATGACAACATCAGCTGTCTTCTCAGTGGTCCTACTCCCCAGAAAGGGCCGGGACGCTTCTCACCAGTTTCACACACGAATGCTGACTTGCACGTCCACGAGTGCTGTCCCCCACGCTCGTGTGAATGTGGAACGTGGTTTTGGTCAGCGGTGGAGCGACTTCTGTGGGGCCCCTGTCACAATGGTGGTGACGTCTGCCTATGCGGGGGGCCTTCCCCCTCTTTGCCGAGCTGCAGCAGCCATCGCCCTGGAAAGCAGGGGTCAGGGGCGTGTGCAGAGCCTGCCAGCTCCTGCTCCTGGTCCCTGTCCAGGGAGGCCAGCGCGGATGCTGCAGAGCCTCGAACTTGAAGGCCGCGCCCCAGGGAACCTCGGCGAGTGGGCACTCCCAGGTGTCACTGTTCGTGCAGTCAAGCCTTTACACTTCCAGAGGGGATGCTTACTATTCTTAATAAATAGTGATTTTTATTATTCCCTTTTATTCCAAAAAAGATTAGAAAGCTGAGATGATTCTCATGGTACTTGTTTGTTTAGTTTTTTAAATTTATGAAACCTGAATTCCCCGAATCATCTCTTCATTTTCTTCAGTGGTTTTGTGTACATGCATGTGTACGCTCACCCGTGTGTATGTACACACGTGCCCACACCTGCCCACTTGTACACGTGTGCATGCGTGTGCACATACATGCCTGTGTGTGTACAGTTTCCTAGGGGACCTATAAAAACCAATGTTTTTCTGGGAAGATACTTCTAAAATCTTTCTGTTATCAGTAAATTTTATTGTTTTCTTTATATATAAAGAGCAAATTCTAAATTAAAGGAAAGCACCGAATTGATACATTTTTAGTTTTCAGGAGTCTTCCCGGGGTCGAGCGACCTTGGAGCACGGGAACTCGGTGTCCGAGAACGTGAGCCTTACGCAGGTTTCGGGAAGCACGTGGACTGAGGGACCGCTGTCCCAAAGCAGCCGGTTTCCACATGTCACACGAAAATGGGACTTTCTCCTGCTAATGGATGAAACGGTCAGTTCACAGCTTGGGGCAGAGCCCCCCAAGGACCCACAGTCACTCCAAGTCAGCGCTTATCGAGAAGCATGGTGGCGACACCGCCCTCTCCCTGGTTCCTGTCCCTGTGTCTGTGGTGACCTTGGGGGAGGGGACCTGCCAAGGCGAAGGGTGCAGCTCCGCGTGGTTCCGTGGGGCGTGCTCTCCTCCTGTCGCACCCCCGGCCGTTCCTCACGCTCGCTCGGCACGTGGCCACCTCAGGGAGGGAAGCAGGAAGCCCGACGCTCTCCTGTCGGTGACGTGGCTTCAGTTCGAACGGAGGGGACGGGATCGTGGGAGGAGAAGGACGAGACACCCTGAGCCATCACCCCTTCCGCCCTCTTCCCTCTGTGAGCGTGCGCAGTCCCCCAGGGATTCGGGACACAGGGGTGCATCAACCAGGAGCGGGGTCACGCGTGAGCGTCCTGGGGCGAGCCCAGGGCACAGCACCTGCGTTCTGCTCGCTTGGCCACATGGGGCTGGAGCTCTGCAACTGGGATGAGGCTTGGGGTAGGGGCTGCATCGGTGTCCCCAAAGCAACGTGGGTCCCAGTGCACCGTCACATGGGTTCACATGACCATTACGGCCCAGCCCGCTGCTGCTTCCCATGTCCTCACACTGACCTCCCTGCTGGGGCCTGTGATGGCCCGGGGAGACAGAGCTGGGCTCGGTAGTCAGACCCGGGTGTGATAGCTGTGGGGGCCCGGGGACGTCACCTCCCTTCTCCGGGCTCAGATTTCCGTCGCTGGGTGTGGGGCGGTGCCTGAGGAGGTGAGGGCCTGCCCGTAGGGGTGCTTGTTTGAAACGGGGAGTGCCGTGAGGTGGTTCCTTGTTACTGTTACTCCTGCTACCTGTTTGGGGGTGCCGATAGGCAGTGAAGCGTTCTGCTTCCAGCCGCCCGCATTGAGCCCATTCGGGAGCCCTAGTGTGAGCTTTGTGCCCCTGAGGTCAGGGGTCGTGGCCCCGTGATGGCCTCCCGGGACCGCACGCCCCGGCCCGTGGGGTGTCGTTGCTTCTGTGCCCGCCGCAGCCCCCACCGTGGCCCTGTTCACGCCTCCCGGGCTCAGCTGTGGGCGGGGATGAATCTGTCTTGTCCGTGCCTCTCTTGGTGACAGCGTTTAATGAAGACATTTCAAGGCATCTTCTGAACTTGCGAATTCTGAGACAATTATAGCTTTACACAGTCACTTCCAGCAGCAGATCCTGAGCTGCCGGTTACTTGCTTTAATGAAAAGAAACGGGAGCGCGTGGCCATGCCGCTCCGCCGGCACATCCCTGAGACGTGGCCCAGCCCACGCGCAGCGGCGAGCCCCCGACCCCAAACCAAGGGGAGAGGAGTAGAGGAGGCTCGTGTTGGGACTCCAAAGCTGGGAGTCCCTCGGCACGGAGGTGGCCCACCACCCCCACTCACCAGGCCTGTCCGTCCCCCAGACGCACCACACGTGCCCCGATCGCCGTGGCCTGGGCTCAAGTTTGCCCACAGATGGTGCGTGACGTCAAGTCCTGAGTGTGCCCGCAGCAGTGCTTTCTGGAACCGTGCATCTGGAAGACCGCGAGGCCCGTGTCTGTCACTGGTGACTGTGGCATGGGGGACAGTTTCGGTTTTAGCAAGGGAGCGTCTCCTTGGAAGTGTGCGTGTGACCCCTGGGCGGGAAGGGGTGCCCAGTCCTTGATGTCCTGCTGTCCGGGGGAGGTGCAGCCCTGCATCTGTCCGCCCAGCGGTGTCCCCGGAGGACACAGGCTCTGCCTTGTCGTAGCTCATGGCTCAGGTTTGGTCTCGTCGCCGGCAGCTCCTTCCACCCCGACTGCACGTTCTCCAGTCTCCGCCCTCGTTGCCCGCGGACACCGCTGTGTGACCGCCTGCGGCCGGGCAGTTCATCGTCCATCCCGCTCGCGTCTGCCGGATCCCCCAGATCCCCCGGGACGCAGGCAGCCGAATTGCATCCTCGTGTGCTGGGCACTGTCACTGGGCACCGAGTGGGGCCATTTGGAAATGAGGGCACCTCGTCCCGACACCCCCATCACGTTTGTCTCCCGGCTGCCTCGCGGGATGAGCAGGTGCTGGTGTCAGGTGTCACGGCCGGGCTTTCGCAGGGACCCTTGGAGGGTCCGCACAGGGACGCCTGCTTCCTGCTCTTGCTGCGCTCAGTCTGGCACGCCCCCCCCCGCCCCCCGGAGGAGGGGGAGAAGCCCCTGCCCCGGGCGGCTGCACACAGCTGTGTCTCCAGCAGCTGCCCGGTGGCGAAGGCCACGCGCCCCTCCAAGGGGGTCTGCTGGAACTCTGTCTGCGCCCCCCGGGCTCCGGGGCTGGGTGCCTCCCCCGTCACGGGGCCCTGAACATGCCTCACCGGTGGCCACGTGGTTTGCTCATGGTCTCCGGCACGCGTTGGTCTAGCTGCCCATGACCTGGAGGGACAGGGCACGCCCTCCCGCGGCCACAGACGTCGGCCACGGCCTGACGACAGGTGTCACGCGCAAGGAGCAGGCTGGGTCCGGGGCCGGGCACGGACAGTCCGGCTCCGATCGCGGCGCCGAGCTGAAACATCTCGTGAACGGGAGCCTGTCGTGGAGTTTCCAGGACGCGTTCGAAGTGATAGACGCCGTCATCTCCGTCAAAGGCGCCGAGGAGAGGTGAGGAGAAAGCCCGCCGGCGGGGTGTGGGGCTCCGAAGGTGCCCCCTCAGAGCCGTGAAGCTGCCCTGGAAGACAGAACGCACGCCCCTGGCTTCAGAGGACGCTGTGGGGCTTCGTGCTCCTGGTGTCCCTCCTGCTCGCCGTCTCGGCACGTCCCTTCCTGGTGGCCAGCGTGTTGGGAGCACGTGCTCAGGAGGGCTTCGGGGCAGGGTGTGCAGGGAGCACGTCGTGGGCTCATGGGCACCCCAGCCTGTGACCTGGGTCACTCGCCTCCCTGCCGGGGCCCTGGCTTCCTCCTCTGTGAGGTGAGGGGTCGGATGGGTCCCCTCAGGTGCTCCGTCCTCTGAGCACACTTGTCCCTAGGCCCCGGCAGGAGCTGGTCGATGGGGCACGCACCAGCCGGGGATTTCCAGGCAGAAGGCCGTCGGAGGCACTCGGGCTGCCGGGATGTTTCCCTCAGGAAAAGCAAAGAGCAAAGACAGACGTGTGACCATGTGTGACCACGTGTGACTGAGCACTGAGACACCAGCCATCATGCTGATGGGGACCTTTGCAGCCGCCCGGCTGGGCTCCATGTTCTCTCCGTTACATTAATTAGGTCACTTGCGGGGCAGCAGGGACGAACCGCAGGTGGGAGAGGCCGGCGTGCGTTTGTCCCCAGGTGTGCGCTGTGTGGCCCTGCGTGGCGTGACAGCCCGGGATGGCAGCGGCCGCCGGCGTGACCATCGCCACCTCTCACTCCGCGCCCCGTTAGAGAGTAGGGAGAGGCCCCCAGGGGCCTGCACAGC
>PVJL010009868.1:0-53348 GCA_004026885.1 Lyroderma lyra | reverse complement strand
CCCGCCCCCCCAGTCACTCCCCCCACTTATCCACCAACGATAACCAAGGCTGCTGCCCTTTCTGGAGTGCGGTGTCCCGCCCACAGAGGCGATACTGTGGGCTGTCCCTCCGTCTGCTGCACGCCGCCCCGCCCCTCGAGGTGTCACCGAGTTCAGCAGACACAAGGACCGGACCCTGCAGGGTCAAGACCGCGGCTCTGGACTTGGGAGGTTCCATCGCTCCCTCCCGGAGAGGAGCTCGCTGCAGAGGAGAAACCTGGACGGCTAATGAGTCCTCTGCGCTGCTGTGCACAGGTCCGCGGGTGGCCCCCACCAAGGGTCGGCGGCGGCGGGGTGCAGCGTCCGCAGCTCCCGGGCCTGGCACTGCCCCGGGAACTGTTTTCCCACTCGGGAAAACTTCTCAGGAAAAGCACTTCTCAGTTGCAATTTCCCACAGGCGTGCAGTGGAGGGTCCTGGAGCAGGGCGGTTTGGGACGCCAGGCGAGCTGGGGAGGCGGGACGGGCGCGCAGCATCGCAGGTAAGGTTTCCCCACAGCTCAGGGGCAGGAAGAACTGCAGAGGAAACGACTGCACAGGTGCCCGGCTCCTGAAGGTGAAACCAGTGAGGTGTGGCCTCAGGACAAATAGGGACAGTGTCCAGTCCACCACAAGGGTCTGTGTTCCGCGAGTTGCTTGTAAGTCCTTGCATTGGCATGTCGCGCCTCAGACCGTTACAGCATTTCACTGAGTGAGCAGGGCCCGTGCATAGTCCCCGAATCCCCGTATCCCACGTCGGGTAGTTCGTGGAGCTCCCGCGGGCTCTGTCCGTAGAGGCTAGGCGGCGGTGAGTGAGTCCGTTTCCCTTTTTTTTTTTTTTTTTTTTTTTTTTTGCTTTTTGGTATGTGGGTAGTTCCCTGACTGGGAATCGAACCCAGGCCACAGCGCTGACAGCGCCAACGCCGAAGCCTTAAGCCACTACACCATCAGGGAACTCCCAGTCCGTTTCCCTTTTGCACATGATTGTTTAGGAGCCAGAAAGGAATCCTGGGGACTGGTGTGGTAGGGAGGTGGGTGCTGGACGGAGGGATTTTGCTTGGCTCCTGCGGGTCCCTGCGCTTACTGCAGTCTCAGAGCTAGGCCTCTAGGAGATGGGGGTAGTGGTTTACATTTGCCTGGCCTTGTCCTGCCTGAGGGCCGCGGGGCTATGGCTACTTAGGAGAGGAAAGAGGAAGATTTCGGGTGTGTCACGAACGGAGGTGAGAGTTCCTGTGGCCTGAAAAACAAAGTTGAGCAGCTAACAGTGTGTTGTGTCAAGTGTTCTTTGAAATGTCAGGGGACTTCAACTCTTTTGTTTAAATGAGAAAATGAGCAATCACAAGTTTCAGGTCCTTCTTGTAAGCGGAAGAAGATTGAAATGTGATGATCTACTCCTGGGCTGATTATGAAAATTCACAGGTTTTTAATGCCTATCAGAAAACTGAAATCAAGTTCAGTATTGTCATGGCCACAGGACATTAAGTAAACAACCATTCATAGTGACAGTGTCTCTCAAGGATAACTGACATCTCACAGACCAGAGCAACAGTCCCTGAAAACCAAGTGTCTTAGGGGATTTCTTTGCTAGAAAAAATACACCTACAAGGGCAAATTTATGAAATGGAATACTTTCTGCTTTTATGTGCCTGTGAGAAAGAGAGCATTTTCTTTTATTTTGTTGATATAGTTTCCACTGGCATTTAAGAGGGTCTGCTATTTTCCAAGCCAAGCACTAGGCTTCCACTGAGAGGGGACTTGGCAGATCTGAGAAGTGTACATTTCCAGTATGCAAGGGAAAGTGAGGGATGGAGTGCTGGTTATTATCAGATGAATAACGTGCACACAGGGGTCTCCATCTGCAGAATTTGGGGCTCTATAACACCAATCCTATCATAGATATACTTTCTATGGAAAAAAACCTCAGTAATAGCAGGCACATAAATTTACACTCCTAGCAGGTTATTGAGCTCTTTATATTATAATAAAACATTTTTTACTCTTTTTTCACAATCACTTATCTATGTAGATTTTAATAGCTTTATGGGGTATTTTTGAGAGACTTAATATATACAATTTGATAAATTTACTTAATGCACACAATTTGATTAATTTTGACATGTTAAATCATCACTGCAATCAAGATAGTGAACATAGATAGCACCCCCCGAAGCCCTCCCTTTTTAATCCCTGCCTCTCACACCTCCATTCTCTGTCCCTGTTCCCAATGAATAATTGGCTTTTGGTCACTATATAATAGTTTGCATTTTCCAGAATTTTATACAAATGGAACTATATAGTATGTGCCCTTTTTTTTTTTTTTTTTTGTCTAGCTTCATTCACTCATAATAATTATTCTGTTGTGGGTACCAATAGTTCTTTCTTTTCTTTTCTTTTCTCCTGAGTAGCATTCGTTTGTATGGATAATCAAAATCTGTTTCTGTGGATGACATTTGGGTAGTTGACAGTTGATAACTTTTGCAAATAAAAGTGTTATAAACATTCATGTACAAGTCTGCATATGGACATACTCGTATGTTTTCATTTCTCTTGGGTAAATACTTAGGAGTGGAATGTCTGGGTCATATAGTAAGTGTATAAAACTACCAAATTCAATTCCAAAATGGTTGTACTTTAAGTTCCTACCAGGAGTGTATGGGAGTTCCCTTTCCTCCACATCCTCACCAACACCTGATATGATTAGTCATTTCAGCCATTCCAATAGGTATGCCGTGTTATATTTTTGTAGTTTTAATTTCTCTAATAACTAAGGTTGTTGAGCATTAGTTCACATACTTATTTGCTATCTAAATAAGTTCTTTGGTGAAGTATCTGTTCAAATCTTATATCTATTTTTAAGTTGGGTTGTTTGTTCTCATTATCACCTTTCAAGACTTCTATACAGAAATTAGATATGAGTTTGGGGAACAACAAAATGGCAGTGTGAGAGGGATCTCTGAAAACTCCCCTGGAGATTGCAACTAATAAAACATCTATACCTCAACCAAGGACCCTCTACCCATCGCACAATCACAGCTAAGAAACCCGCTCATCACATTAAGGTACCTGCAGGTGGGCAGAGGGTTAAACAAAGGAAAAATAAAAAGGGAAGTGCAGAGGTGTGGGCTGTGTGCAGGTCTCCACTTGGAACTCTCCCACTGGGGGAGGAACGAGGAAAAAGATGGCGGGAGAACATTCTGGACCTCACTTGGTCTGCAGAACAGAGGAAAGGAGTCCCAGAGGCAGAGCGTCAGATACTGGAACCAGGCCTCACTTTGGCCCCCAGGTGGTGCAGACCGTAACAAAGGATGCAGAGACCTGACTTCACTCCAGTTCCCAGAAGAGGGGAGTGATGGCAGTGAGGAGCTGCAGTGCAACGCTTACCAGGAAGGAGAAGGAGGGGGTGGGGCTGCATGTGTGTTTATGAGCCCACAACCAACACGATCTGAAAGACCAGCATTCAGGAGAGCTGACCCCAAGGCTCAGGGCAGAGTGCTCACACAGGGCAAACCGAGAACAGAAAGACATAATTACCCCCAAAATACCTGCACAGCCCCTGCAGTCCCAGGAAGAAAAGAAAGCTGTGAACATCCCTCCCCCACAGATTTCTGCCTGCCCAGTATCAGCAACGAACACCAAAGAAACTGTAGCACCTAGTGTCCAGAGAGACTACCAGAATGAGAAACCAGAAAAAGGACACTCAAAATAAATCTGAACAACAGACAAAAAAAGTAAAAGAGATGGGGACAGTTGACCCATCAGAAACAGAGCTCAAAACAATGATTATAAAAATGCTTAGGGGACCGAATAATAATTTCAACAGAGAGATAGCAAGCATAAAGGAAGGCATACACACCATTATAAAGGACCAGACAGAGACAGTGATTATATTAACTGAAATAAAGAACGCAACAAAAGTCACCAAACTAGATGAAGTAGAAGTGCAAAGCAGTGATTTGCAAGAAAAGCCAGCAGAGAACATTCAATCAGAAAAAGAAATGAAAGAAGAATCCAAAAAAATGAGAATGGTTCGAAATTCTTCTGGGACTGTATTAAGCAGAAAAACATTCCCATCATAGGCCTATCAGAAGGGATAGAGGAAAAGCAAGGATCAAGAAATTATTTACAGAGAAGCAGGGGGTTCCCTGGTGGTGTAGTGGCTAGGGTCAGCGCTCTCACTGTCTCAGCCTGGGTTTGATTCCCACTCAGGGAACCGACAAAAAAAAATTATTTGAATAAAAATATCAAAATAATAGGGACAGAGGGACAGAGGAAAAGCAAGGAATCGAGAAATTATTTGAAGAAATAATGAAAATTTTCTTCACTTAGCAAAGAAAATAGACATACAAGCCCAGGAAGCACAGAGAGTCCCAAATAAGATGATCCCAAACAGGAACACGCTGAGACACATCATAATTAAAATGGCAAAAGTTAAGGAAAAAGAGAAATTTCTAAACACAGCAAGAGAAATGCAAGTAGTAACTTATAAGGGGACACCCATTTGACTCTCAGCAGATTTCACACCAGAAACTTTACAGGCCAGAAAGGAATGGCAGAAAATATTCAACGTGATGAAAACCAAGGATCTACAACCAAGAATAATGTATCCAGCAAGGCTAGCATTCACAATTGAAGGACAGATAAAGAGCTTCTCAGATTAAAAAAAAAAAATAGCTAAGGGAATTCATTAAGATGAATGAAAACCAAGAAAAATACTTGGTTTTCAGGACTTTAAGATGGGATGGGAAAAGGGAGAGTGGGTAAAATGAAGAAAAGGGATGGAGAAGTTTACTTTGATTGTTACAAGGTGATGAGTACTAGATTTATTGGGGTGATGGGAGGAGAGCTGGAGGGGTTGGGGAAAAAAGGGGAAAAATCCAGAAATACAAATTCATAGTCATAGGGATATAACATGCAGCATTGGTTATATAGTCAACAACATCGTAATAACTATGTAAGGTGTTAGAGGGGAACGAGTTGTATCCGAATGAGGATTTAGTAAGTTATATAAATGACTCATTACTGTGCTGTACACCTGAAACCATTATAATATTGTAGGTAAAATGTAATTTTAAAATAATAATAATAAACTAAATAGATAGCAAAAAAAGAGAAAAAAGTTAGATATGAGTTCTTTATCAGATACATCATCTGCAAATATTTTGTCCAGCTGTGGGCTTGTATTTTTATTCTCTTAACAGTGACTTTCTGTAAGCAGACATGCTCATAGTCCAGTATATTAATTTTTTTTATATATGTTGTGCATTTAGTGTCATCTCTAAGATATGTTGCCAAAACCAAGGTAAAATTATTTTCTCTTATGTTTTTCTCTACTGGTTTTGAGGCTGAGAGACTGAATATACAATGGGACACTAGTTGGACCATATATGATACAGAACTCTGACCCACAACCCCTGCAGCAATTGGCCAAAAGTGGTCAGGACTTGGTCAATAATTGTCTGCTTCCCTAAATTTGCACCCAGTTCCAACTCAGGGTCAACCAAAATGCCAACTAGACTCCCCAACCAGACACGTAAGATGCCCTGCTCCTAGTAAGCCCATTCCAGCTTCCCTAGAACAGCTGCCTCGAAAGGTCCTACCTAGGCCTTCCTTTTATCTTTTCCCAATATAAAGCTTACTGTTCCTCTGCCCGTGTGAGTCTCTGTGGCAAGTGATGGTAGCTGACTCCCTTGATATACCGAGTGATGAATTAATAGCCTCTATTTTTCTCATTTTGGTAGTCTTAATTTATTTTCACATGGTTTTAGGTTTTACATTTAGCTCTATGACACATTTTAAGCACTTTTTTAAATGGTGAAAAGTATGAATTAAGGTTCATTTCTTTTGTATATGGCTATCCAATTGTTCCACTTCTATTTGTTGAAAAGGTTACACTTTCTCCACTTTGCACATTTGTTGCTTATATCTGAAATAATTTACTGAATTCTATGGACCTATTTGTCTTTATACCAATTCCACATTATCTTGGCCACTGTAACTGTATAATAAGAGTTGAAATCAGTTAACATCGGTACTCTAATCCTTTGTTTAAAGAGATTAGTTTTTAAATTACGTATTATTATATATAATTTACATATAAATTACACATAATGTATACCTATGTAATATACATGAATTATGTATTTAATTTAGTTAGTGTAATTTATATGTATATTATATCCATTTACTCCTAAATATCTAATTTACCCATGTAGTTACCACTTCCCGTGTTCTTCACTGCTTTGTGCATATACATTTTCTCACTGGTATCATTTTCCTCCTGCCTAAACATTTTCTTAAAAGTTTCTTGCATTGTAATTCTACTGCTAGTGAATTCTTTTAGCTTTTATATTTCTGAGAAGTTTTGTTTACATTCCTTCTTTGATTAATTTTAAAAATTCAGGTAATATTTATATAACATAAAATTAACCACTTTAAAGTGAACAAATCAGCAGCACTTAGTGCATTCACAATGTTGAGCAACCACCACCCCTATCAAGCTTCAAAACATTTTCATCACTCCCAAATAAAACCCCATTGAAGAGTTACTCCCTATGTCTCACTTCCTCCAGCCCCTGGCAACCATCGGTCTCCCTTCTGTTTCAATGATTTTGTCAATTTTGGGTATTTCTCATAAAAGGAGTTATATAGTATGTGACCATCTCCATCAGTTCAGGCAAAAATACCACATACTGAGTGGTTTAAACAACACACATTTGTTTCTCACAGTTCTGGGAAGTTCAAGATCAAGGTGCCTGCAAATCTGGTTTCTGGTGAGGGGCCTCTTCTGGTTTGCAGACAGCTGCCTTCTCCTTGCATTCTCCCGTGGTGGAGAGAGCAGAAAGGGAAGCAGCAAGCTCTCTGGTATTTCTTCTTATAAGGGAACTAATCCCATCAAGAGGGCTCCACATTCATGACCTAATTACTCCCTAAAGGCCCCACCTCCTAATCTCACCCCAATAGAGGTAAGGGTTTTAACATATGAGTTCTGGGGAATATAACATACAGTCCATAACAGTGACCTTTTGTGTCTGGCTCTTTTACTTAGTGTAATGTTTTTGAGGTTCACCCATGTTAAAGCATGTGTCAGTATGTTATTCCTTTTTACATATATTCTATTTTGTGCATATAGCATAATTTGTTTAATCATGCATCTGTTGATAGACATTTGAGTTATTTCTACATTTTCACTCTTGTATGTGCTGCTATGAATATTCATGACTTATTTGCATCTCAAGGGTTTGATTGATTGCCTATTTTCAATTCTATTGGGTATATCCTTAGCCGTAGAATTCCTGGGTCATATGATAATTCTATGTGTAACTATTTTCTGCAATGGTAACAACATTTTATATTCCCACCAGCAACATTAGGATTCCAATTTCTCTACATCCCCACCAGCACCTGTTATTTTCCTATTACTATTATCATCACCATCATCATCATTATTACCATCCAAGTAGGTAGGAAGTGGTGTCTCATTGTGATTTTGATTTACATGTTCCTATAACTAATAATAATGAACATCTTTTCATGTGCTTATTGGCCATTTGTATATCTACTTTGGAAAATGTCTATTCAAGGTCTTTGTCCATTTAAAAAATTGGATTGTCTTTTTGTTGTTGAGTTAACATAATTGTGAAAGATACTCTCACTGGGTACAGAACTCTATGTTGACAGTGTGGTTTTATTTTTCTTTCAGTGGTTTAAAGGTGTTGATACACTTCTCTCTTGCTTTGTTTCTGACAAAAAAAATGTCTGATGTCATCCTTTATATCTTTTTTATCTGGTTGTTCTCAAGATTATCTATTTATCGCTGTATTAAGAATTTAATTATGATGTGTAGTTTTCTTCCTGTTTCCTGTGCTAGTATGTGCATGTATCTTGGATCTTGATCTCGATTTTGTATAGTTTACATCAAATTTAGAAAATTTCCAGTCATTATTTCTTCAAAAATGTTTTAGTTGTTTTAATCAAAAGAATAATCTAGTCCCTGGTCCTCTGCTGTGACTAGAAATGGAAGTCTCTCATATGTAGTTTTTGAAAGTCATAGTTCCATAATAGATAACAAGAAAACCCACAGCCCATACCCTCACCTCCTTTTCCTGCTCTGACCTCTTTGACTTTTACTTTGATATTATTTATATATTTCTAAACATCCTTATACTCTCTTTACTCCCTCACCTCCCTCCTCCAGATTTAGATATTGTCTGTTTCTGGAGGTAAAGTTATTGATTTCTCCTACTCTTTCCTCTACTCTTTCACTACCCACATTCCACCAGTACAATTATGTTATCATTTCTGATCAGAACAATATTCAGAGTTTATATTACTATGACTGTCATTTTATTTACAGCTATGCCATGTAATGCCTTATGGTTATATTTTATTTCTTATACTACTTTTTATTTTAATCTTCGTTATTGACTGATATTTGTATTTGGATATTTTCCTAAATCCCTATTATGAATGTATCCCCAAAGACTTCCCCTCCTTAGTTGACTATTTATTAAGTATCCCACCAATTGTATAGTCTTGGTGACCGCCCACTGAAGCCTGCTGCCATCTTGCTTCAGTTTTGGTCGGTGATCTTCTAAGCCCGTTCCACAGCTCTCGTTCTGCGTTGTCCTATCAGACTCTTCCAGGGGATTGTGGTTACTTCTCTCTTGGTTTGCACTTTTGTTCTTGCATCCAACTTTTTGAGGAATGAAGTAGGGGAGGTGGGCAGAACCAGGACAATGTACAGATAGCATGACATAATCTTGATTCGCAGTGAAAACTTTCATGACGGAGGGTTTATTAATTACATGTGAGTTGGATTAGTTGCTCCTTCTTCCTTACTAACACAGGTTGGCCAAAGCTTGGCAGGTGCAGAGATGTGAATCACTCACACCTGTTTTCAGTCCTGAACTGTGGTTGTGAAGGTGATGTGTCTGCATGCTCTCATTCAGTTTTCCTTGTTCTGAGATTTCTTGGTGTCAGTTGATGTTTAGGAAATGTCAACAGCCCACCTAAACCTGCCATCCTGGTTGTTCCAAACAAATAGTCAATCATTTGTTTGTTACTTTGAAAACTTATACACATGATAATTATTATATATGTTTTATTATACAAAAATATATTATACATAAGAATATGTAGTATATATATGTTTCACAAGATGAGACACAATAGGACCAGGAGAAGTTAAAGGATCTGTTTCATAGCAAGAATGATAAATTACCAACTCAAAAATATTTCTTCCCTCACAAAATTGGGCTACAAAATAATCCAAGAATTGCCCAAATCTCAGTGAGAAAGAAAAAGTACCAAGAATAACTATAAATATCAGTACATCCCAGAGATGTATTTTGATCACGAAAGCTTCCCAGTTGCATTCCAACTTGATTCCCTGTGTATCTTTGTAATACTTCCTGTTTTCTACAGGTGACTTGAGTCAGAACCTACCTATCTTAGAGAAGTTGGCAAAAATAGTTACTGAAACTGCAGCATAAAAATAGCCCCTTCAAAGTTTTTCTGGTGGCCATAAGCTTCCAGCAGACTTAGCTGAGCTTGTCCTACAGCATTAATTCATGGATGAATCTGACCTCAAACTAAGTGGGAATAATTGAAAAAACCACGTTCTGAAGAGTGATCTCAAACTGTTGATTTCCTGCCTGGCCCATTCTTGTCCTATCCTAATGATTCTATCTTTCTGCCTTTCAGGAGAACATTTTCAGGTTAAGAATAAGACAAGTGCTAAGAAGATAAGAATTGGGATTGATTTTAAAACCAACTTTGCAGCGTGTGTTTTAAATGCAGGAAAAATCATTCTTGGGAATAAACAAAGGTATGAAATCAGTCTCAACGACATAGGAGAGAGAATAAAATCATTTCACCTGCAATATGTATTGTGCTGAATCCTGGTGGGGGAGTGGTCAAAGCTGAGATTTCCAACAAAGATTACAAATATGAAATTCATGGACTAAGATTGGATGTGCCTTCAATTTTTAAAGGCTATTTAGATGAGATGCAACAAAGAGGCCTCTTTTATTTTTATGAAATCATGGAATACAGACACCTCTGGTGTAAGACTTGCTACTTTGAAATCCAATTTGTACTACAGACATAGAATATCTACTAATGCCATGAATTCTCAGAAAGCACTGGCATTCCTCAAAGGGAAGACTCAGATGTCTCCCCAGTAAGTCTAACAATAAAAATGAAGTTTTTAAAAAAAGGGAAGACTCAGACTCCTATGGATAGTCATGATTCCAATTTGTTAAGTCCCCAGAATGTTCAGGTTGGTGTACTAACTGAGGGTAACATAAAGGTCTCAGCTGCTGCTTTATTTGATAGAGCTCACCTTCAGTACCAGGAAAAGCTCAGCTTTACTAGGTCCACACATGTTGAATTTAAAAAGTTCTCAACAGAGGTGTCACAGTGCTTTCATGAGACTCTCCCCAGATGTGTGTTGGCATTTGCTAACACTGAAGGAGGGTATGTATTTTGGGGGGTGCATGAGACCCATCAAGTCATTGGATGTGAAAAAGAGAGAATAGATCTCACCACCTTAAGGGCCTCTATTGATGACTGCATTAAGAAGTTACGTGTCCATCATTTCTGTACTCAGAAGCAGGAGATAACATATGCCATCAAATTCCTTGAAGTACACAATCAGGGGGTCCTGCATGGACACGTCTGTGTGGTCAAGGTAAAACGATTCTGCTGTGTGGTGTTTGCCAAAAAGCCTGGTGCCTGGCAGGTGAAGGACAACTGTGTGAGACAGCTGGCCACAGGGGAATGGGTAGCTTGGATGATGGAAGCTGACCCAGGTCAGGGAGCAAAATACACAATGACCGTAATGTTGCTGGGGGTAGGGTGGGAACAAAGGGGTGTATTATTTTAGAATTTTGGGGAAGCAGTCCTCTCTGAGTTACAGATATATGATTTATTAAGTCCTAAAGATGCAGTTGGTGGCACTGCCCTTCTTTCCTTCTGGCCATCCTAAATATCCTGCGCTCAGCATATACCCAGGGCTAGTCAACCCACTTAGAGGGGGCTGTTGGACCCAATGATTTCTATTTTCACATCCTTTCTTGTGTTCATAGTCAAGTCTCTTCTTTTTAAATTCTGATTATCAACTCCCATTTAATTACATTCAGGAAATTCCTTTTCACATGTACTTATGTGTCCGCTTTAACTTACTGCCACTTTCCCTTCCCTTTCCATCTTTTATGTTTCCCTGGATTAAATAGTTTCCCTTTCTCAATGCTCACTTCCATTTTTGAACCAAAAGACGACCAAACCATGCTGTCCCTCTCCTTCCCCACTTTCCTTTTGAGAACCAACAAGTGATGCTCACCATGACTGAGAAGCCAAAGTGTAGAGTTGGTGACATGCTTTCACCTGGAAAAGGAAAGCCCGAGAGAAATTGGACAAAAGAAAATGAATGGTAGCTTCTTCAAAAGCCCAGAAAAACAAAGTCTATTTCAGAATCAGATCAGAAATCTATATCCATTGACCTTCATACCTCCTAATTGTATATTTTAGATATAATTATTTTAAAAATATAAAAATTGGTTTCAGTATAATAAAATTGAAAACTATCAGTAGGCTCTCCTGAGATGACTTGAAATGTGAAATCAAGTGTCTGTGGGCTAAGATTCCGAGTTCTAGGACTAAGTGAAAGGCTTTGCAACACAGCTCAGCTATAAGATGGGTTTGCATTTTTGCATATTGAACCCTTGGTCTTGTTTCCTAAGATCTTTCCAGATTTTCTGAGATGGTCCTTGCACTGAGTTTGTCACCCCCCACAGCCCGCAGCAGGAGTGTGTGCACTCATAAGAATTTGGAATGTCTGGAAGAACAGCAGAAACCTTACTTTCCAGGTAATTCATTATTGGTGGCTGCTTTGGAATAGGTTGGTTGTTCATCCATTAGGTAAAAAATAGAATCAGACTTCTGTTTTATGTTATATAAAACATCAATTCTGGAAGGTTTAATTAAGGACTTAAATGTCAGAAACAAACCTTTCAAACTAGTAGTGGAAAGTGTGCATGAATAATTTTGTATCATTTGGGTAGAAAAGAATTTCCTAAAACACAATAGAATTAAACATAAACAAAAAGATTGATAAATTTTGCTACAAGGAAGTTAAGAACTTCTGTTCCTCACAAGATACCTTAAAGATTTAAATACAAACTCAAAAAAACATTTGCAATCCATGTAGCTGACAAAGAGTTGGTATGAAGAATACAGAAAGAATCTACACACATTTTCAAAAGAACAAACAACCCAACAGAAAAATGGGCAATAGTTATAAACATGCATTTCTCAGAAAGTTATAAAGAGATGCTCAACCTATTAGTAGCGAGTAAAATGGAAATTAAAACCACAAGTGAATACCATCTTACATTTAATTGACAAATCTGGATTTCAAGAGGTCATGGGTAATCAGGAATTTTATACATTGCTGCTGGGATTTTAAATTGTTCTAATCACTTTGGAAAGCAAATTTGACATTATCTTGTACTGTTGGTTATTTGCATATTCTACCATTCAGGAATTCTTTCTAGTGTCCAGAAAAACATGTGTACACATGCCTCTGAAGATATATGTAATTGGAGATGTGTCAGTATCTCATAGTGCTCATAGATTCAGTATTTGTAATATTCCCAAACAGGAAACAACCACATTATCTATTGTCACAATACATAAATATACTAGAATATTATTCAGCAGTGAAAATGAATGCACTATAGCTATATGCAAGCACAGGGCTGAATCTGAGTGATGTGTATATACATCTTGTCATGACCTTATCATAGTTACCTGATTTTCGTATTGATTGTATAATATTTCATAGTATTTTACAACTTGGATGTTAATTTTAGCTGTTTTTGTTGTGACATGTACTATACATACAGAAAGCATGTAGAACAGAGATATAGCTTAATAAGTAATTATGCAGTGAAACCTGAGTGACCAACATGGAGGTGAAAAAATAGAACTTTGCAAACACCCCTGCTATCATTGCTTTAACCAGTTATTTTTAAAATGGAATTTTAGATGATACTTGTTTCTATTTTAAGCAATGCTAGAATATACATGTACCAATAGCTTGAGGTGTTCCTGAAGGGTAAATTCCAAGGACTACCACTTGCTTGTAAATTTGGATGAGCATTGCTAAATTGTAACTAAACATATACCAGAATATGCTTTCCCAAATGATATTATCATGGTATTTCTCTTCTAGAAGAAGCTTAGAATCTGTTCCATCAAAGAGAAAGAGACAAAATGAGATTATTTTGATGGGAATTACATGAAATTGATTGATTAATTTGGGGAGAATTGTCATTTTTATAATAGTGAATTTTCTCTTGGTAGAACATGGACTGTTTGGCCATTTATTCAAGTCCTTTTTTACCATATTTCATCAAATTTAAGAAAATAATATTACACAATTATTTATTAACCACTAAGCATAAATATTGTCAACTTAATTATAAGATATAATTTGATTTAAGAGATATAATGTACAACTAGCATCAGTGAAATATAGTATATATCTCAATTGTTTCAGTGTTTTATCATTATTGTTACCATATATATTAAATTTGATTCCTAGAATGAGATCTTTTTATGATAATAATTTCTGATTATGAATTGTTGGCATGTAGAAAATCTCATAGTTTTAAAATTACACCCTTTCCAAACATTTTACGTACCGTATTTTGCTATATGTAATGTGCACCCATTTTTTTGGCCCAAACTTTCAGGGAAAACATCTTTTGTTTTAATTTTGTAATTCAAATTTTTATTTACTTATATTTAGGTACTTGTTTTTTGTATTATAAAGGAATTTTAGCATTTATTTTATAACATACTATGGTACAAGAAATTTTATGGAACAAATAATTACAAAATGCAGGAACAGATACTAACCAATGTCACCCCAATAAACTTAACAATAAAAAAAAAATAATTACATTCCAGGGTGCTATTTTGCATAAGGATATCATTATTGATTTCTAGAGTCACACTTTTAACTCATAGGCATAAATAAAAGAATTAAACATATTTGTATAGATACAGAATTAGTACTACCATAGTATAATGTGCATCCTTATTTTCCCTCACAAATTGGGCAGAAAAATACTCAGTATACAGGGCAAAATATGGTCATAATTTTATTAATGCAAAAGCAAAGGTAATTTTGAAGTATCTTTTCCTGTATTTATATACATTATTTCTTTTACTTGTTTCAGTTCATTGGCCAATAATTCCAGAATGATGTGAAATCAAACTAGTAGTAAGAGGTGCCCTTAGTTTGGTCCATTTTTATACAAAATAACTCTAGTATTTCTCTGAGCCCAGACAAACTTTACTGGTGTGTCCAGTTGCTTGCTGGACAGCTCGATATACAATAGGTATCCCGAGCTGAGAATTTCCAAAATCAATATCCTGCTCTGACAATCTTCTATTTCAGCAGTCCCCAACCTTTTTGCCACCAGGGACCAGTTTTATGGAAGACAGGTTTTCCATGGATCCGGTGGTGGTATATGGTTTTGGGAGGATTCAAGTGTCAGATGCAGCTTAATTGTCACCACTCACAGGGATTTTACATGAGTCTGCAAGCAATTGATTTATTATGGTCTCTGTGCAGTCAAATGTCTCTGCTAATGTTAATCTGTATTTGCAGCTGCTCCCCAGCACTAGCATCACTGCCCCAGCTCCACCTCAGATCACCAGGCATTAGATTCTCATAAGGAGCATGCAACCTAGATCCCTCGCATGTGCAGTTCACAGTAGGGTTCGCGCTCCTATGAGAATCTAATGCCCACCCTGATCTCACAGGAGGCGGAGCTCAGGCAGTAATGTGAGTGATGGGGAGCAGATGTAAATACAGATGAAGCTTTGCTTGCTTGCCTGCCATTTACCTCCTGCTGTGCGACCTGGAACCTAACAGGCCACGAACCCACCAACTGCTACCCGTCTGTGGCCTGGGAGTTGCGGACCCTTGTTCTATTTCTTCTTTATGCTTTGCATGTTATTCTGAATGAAATTTTCTTTTCTGCCATTTCTTGTACATTATCTCTATCAATTGGAGAGTCCATCCTTCATCCATCCACACATGGTAATCTGGATTCATCCTGGTCTCTTCCCTCTACCCGGATTTCAAAATTCAAATTTTGTGTGTAATTTTTTTTCTGTGGAAAGGTTTCATAGTTTTGGTTAAAGTACAAATTTGGGCTTGTCATTGTAAAAGGTGAAACTTTTATTATATGTATAGGCAAAGCCAAACCTTTTTTTAAAAAGTACTTTTAATAATTAATTTTTTAAAATTAAAAAAATTAAAGGACTTTTTTTTTGGTATACAGGCTAAGGGATTTTAAACACGTATAGATTTGTGTGCCTCCACCACTTTCAAGATACAGAACAATTTCAACACCAAAGGTCTCCATGCTGCCCCTTTGTAGAAAAATTCTCCTCCAAGCCCTAACCCATGGCAGCCATTGATCTGCTCTTCATCCCTGTAGTTAGGCCTTTCACAATATGTCGTATAGGTAAAATCACATAATATGCATATATAACTTTTGCCAGGTATTTTTTCAGAGCTTTATAAAGCTGTAACTGACATATAACATCACATATAAGGTATACGACATGATTTTATGCACATATATATTGTAAAATGATTACCACATAAGTTTAATTAACATATCCATCACATAATTACCATTTGTGTGTGTGCTGAGATCATTTATGATCTCTTTTAGCAACTTTTCAAGTATAAAACACAGTATATATATATTCAGCACGGCCAGGTGTTAAAATGACACTATAATGCCTTCCTCCCATTGTCATCTCCACCTCTTTGCCTCTCACTGTAAATGTCAGCAACACCACCTGCTTGGAGTTGCTGTATCTTGTCTCTGTGCTGTAGTTATGTCCTGCTTCTGCCTTTCTCTCTATTTTCCCATCCTTCAACTGGCTAACTTGCAGTCATCCTGTAAGAAGCAGCTCAGGTGTCTCCTTCTCATAGACTTCCCTGTTTTCTTCATTCCTAAGCTGCACCTCTCTGTGGTGTTCACATGATGCTTTGTGCACTTCTTGGCCCTTCATTTACCTCCGTGTGTCAGAATGATACTTCGTCTATGTTTATGCCAGTCAATTGCGATAGTTACTAATGCATAACATAGTACTAACATAGAGTAGAGACAAATGTGGATTGAGTCTATTACATATAATGATGATAACTAACTTATCTCTATAGTCTCTAATTTATTCCAATTCTTTCCCTATCAGTATTATCTGACAGAGTGATGTATAAACCGGAACGCCTCTACAAAGAACTGTTCTCACAACATAAAGGATCCAGAGACTTAACAAATAGGCCAATGTGCTCTGTCTCTCAAGGAACATTGATATTTTTTCTCGAATTGGGCTGTCGACCTCGGTCTGCCAGAGAAGCCAGGAGTCATCGGTGATGCTCGTCTCCTTTCCCAGAACAACATGCCACACCTCTGCACCATTTTCGGTGAGTGGGATGGTGCTGGATAGACTGTTCTGTGAGAGTTGCTCATTCCTTAAAGCTGAAGCTGGTGAACACAGGTGGCTCCTTTGGAAAACTGTGCATCATTCCCTTGGTCTTTCTGCTGAGTCCTGATAAACCAGTGACGACCCTTCATGGTTCAGACTGCAAATTTGCCCTGAGTCCTATAACCTGATGACCACTCAGAACATGGGAGCTCTGTTGCAGTCCCTTGTGATAGTCTTGTGTGGGTTCAGATCTTTCTTAAGTGAGGAGCTGGGCTCTGAGGTTCTGAACCTACTCACAGATAAACAGTATGAGCTGCTTTTGAAGAACCTTCTCAAGACCAGAGAGCTGCTTGTGCATGGCTTACCTGGAACAGGGAAGACCATCCTGGCTCTTAGGATCCTGGAGACAATCAGGAATGTGTTTCACTGTCAACAAAGTGACATTCTTTACGCCTGTGAGAACCAGCCCCTGAGGAACTTCGTGAGGTATGCCGCCTGACTATATACTCTCTTTCCTTGAGTAATTTTGACTGTTGTGCATTTAAGTTTAAATGCTAAAATTCATACTGTATTTACTACGTCCAGAGGAGTTAAGAGTAGAATTGACTTCCTTTGTTTGACTGGGGAAACTTGACTGTGTTTCTTTCATTTCCAGCAAGAACAAAATCTGCCAGGCAGTGACCTGAAAAGCCTTCATGAAAAATAACTTTGAAAAGATTCAGCACATCATCATCGATGAAGCTCAGAATTTCGCACTGATGATGGGGACTGGTATAAGGAGGCAAAAACCATAATTCAGAGAGCAAAGGTTGCCCGGGAATTCTCTGGATCTTCCTAGATTACTTTCAGACTAGCCACGTAGAGTGCAGTGGCCTCCCCACTCTCTCAAACCAGTATCCAAGAGAAGAGCTCACCAGAGTAGTCCGCAATGCAGATCCAATAGCCAACTACCTACAAGAAGTAACACATGTGGTCAGAGAAAATCCACCACCTATCATCCCTCTGAGTTTCTGAACATAGTTCATGAAGCTGAATGGGCTCTGGGTGTTCCGGGCACCTTCAAGATTATGGAGTACTTGGCTTTGGATACAACAGTCATCCATGTAGCAGAGAAATGCAAGTTTCTCTTGAGGAATGGTTATTCCTTGAAGGATATTGCTGAGATTTGCAGCAAAGCAAGTGCCGTGAAAAAATACAAACATAAGCTTGAAAGAGCATCGAGGAGGAGAAGTCTGCCTCAGCTCCATGAGGAATCCGATCTGTTTGTACAGGTCAAGGATGCATCAGATATTATGGGCAACCACATCGTGTTGGACAGCGTTCATTAATATTCAGGCTTGGAAAGAAACATCGTGTTTGGGATCAATCCGAGGGCAGCTGAGCAGTCATTTCCCACAATCTTCTGCTCTGTATGGCTTCCAGGGCCAGGAAGCTTCTGTATATTATGAAGGTTTCTAACTGACAGGGAATTCCAATCTAAAAAACCATTAAGTAGCCCTCATCTCCGGTTAACTGTGAAACTATTCGATCTAAACTTTTAATCTCCAAATATGTAATGAACACTCACTGTGAACCATTTACTCCTCCAGGTGCTGGGGGTTGGGGTTAGGTTAGCAAACAAGACAGATAAGATTCCTTCTTTAGGGCAAAGGCAAATCACAGAGAGTAAACCAATACAAGTACAAGAAATTTCAGGTAGTAATTAGGAACACTTGAGTAATAATTGAAGGAATTTGAGATGCAGAGATTGTGCATCTCTCTCTCTCTCTCTCCCTCTGTGTGTGTGTGTGTGTGTGTGTGTGTGTGTGTGTGTATGTGTGTGTGTGTGTAGGAAAGTAGGTGGGTAGATAGAAAGAGGGGTTGGTTATTTAGAGGTCAGAGAAGCACTCAGTAAGGGAGGAAGTCATGAGAAGATCTTTGAGTTGTATGTGTCAGGCAGATTCAGACATTTTCTTTATTTTTAAAACAACCATGGTGCAGAAATGCTTGAGTATGATGTGCTAGGAGCGTATAAGGGCTGGAGATGGGTAGTGTGTCTTGCCTTTTATTGGTCAGGAATGATTGTGGTATGTTTCAAAATGTATGATCAGAAGGTAGAAATTCTATTTTTTTGTAAGACCACATTACATTACTTTATTATTTTCATTTTTAATGGTGTTAGTATTTTTTATCACTATTTTAAAATTACTTTATATGTGCTTTTTGGTTATTTGAAATCTGCACTCTTTAGTTTTGCTTTATTATTATTCTTGTGGAGATTTTGAGGTTACTACATGAAAGTAAGTTTGCCACATTTGCCCAGGGAGATATATTGTGTTTTGGATGTACTGGACTAAATGGTTACATTTTGTTTTTCATTTAATTTAATATCACTGAAGTGATTAAGTACATCCATTATCTATGTTCTGCTGAGTCTTTAGGATTTTAGGTAGTCTCTCACATGACAAATTCTTGATGTGCCATAGATCTTTCAGAAAATCTCACAATATTTGAAGCCAAACAAAAACCCCCTTTCCTGAGAGACAGAAATTAAAAGTTCAAAGAGTTAATTCCTGATTAAATAAAGACTCAAATATTTCCTAAGAGTTAGGAAATTGAAATCTCATTGTAAGAAGTGTGAACTTGAAGCTGTAATTGGTTATTTCTAGCAGCTGGTAATATATTAAGAACTTAACATTTTTAAAGACATGTCCATGGAAAAACATGGAATTAGTTTTGTGAAATGATTTACAGTTAACTTGAAATATATTGCAAATCACTTAAGATAATAAAGAGAGATACATTTAACATAAAATGATTAATACAAAAATTAACAATTTTCAATAAAGAACTGAATCAATCCAGTTCATAGACTCTCCCTTTACTATCACCATAAGAGTAAAGAAAATTAGTAAAACACAGCGAAAAGTTTACCAGCAAGAGACAAAGAATGGAGCTCAATTGTGTGCCATAAATATTCAATAGATGTGTATGGACATGAAAAAATAAAAGGATAGAAAGGATTTATATAAAGGAATAGCTAGTATCTCACATGCCCAAAATAGTACTGAGTAAAGAGGGTACATGGAAAAAGAAAACCAGAATTCTCACTAAAATGATCAATTTAAAGAGTGACATCTGAGGCGTTGATAGGCAGCTCAGGGAAACACCAGGAGACTCTCAAGCATAGTTGCCCCTGATTGTTTCTGAGGACTCTCTATAATGATAGGAAATCTTTTCTAATCTCTTATGTGAATTCATTGAAGGAGGCAAAGCAATGAGAATAATATACAGTCCCTAGTTCAGTGGAGTTAATAGAAACTCATAGACGACAATCAAGGGTATAGACCAGACCAACAGTGAGGTCTCATACAGCACCAGATCAGATCAGGCTGCAGAAAAGTAGATGAACACCACCCAGGCTTCCAACTATACATTAGCGAGGAAGACAATCCCATTGTATTCCATAAAGAAAGTTGTCAAAGAGAATCTTCTTACACCTTCTCAAAGTGCATGGAAAGACTATACCAGTTGCTCTTACTAAACGTTAGAAAGATAAATGGTGTGATTACTAGGCAGAAAGACTATTGGATAAAAATGTAAAAAAAAAATATATGGTATGAGCCAGATAAATAACTTATCCTGAAAGGAAATATAACCCAAGGGACAAAAGTAAACTCCCTGCAAATGTCTCATGCTACAGAAGAACTTGAGAAGTCCATAATTAAACAAAACAGGCGTTGGAAGACAATGAAAAAGCAACCAAAAGAAATGAAGAGAGATACTGCCAAGAAAACAGATTGTGAAATCTTACAGAAGAAAAATAAGTTAGGAGCAACAAGAGATTAAAAATCTAATTACTAAGTTACAGGAAGGCTTGAGATAATCACATAAATGGAGAGAAGGAAGACTACTATTAAGGTAATTATAAAGGAGATATACATGTATCTAGAGTACAATGATCCACTAAGAATGGGTATAAAGTAAAGAACTCAAAAAATGGAAGAGTAAGATATTCTAAAATACAATGTGGGAAATTTTTCTTAAAATGAATCTTCAGATTGAAAGAATTCTTAACAATTCAAGCAGAAAGATCCAATTATCTGTAAGAATGAATGATCGTTCTGGCTTCTCACTTCTCTAGAACAATATTCAATACAGGAAGACAATGGGTATGTTGATTTTTATTTTCATTCAGTTGCCTTTTAATTCAATCTGACAATCTCTCTCTTTTAGTTGAGATATTTAAACTAGTTGATTTTTTTAGCTTTTTATTTTGAAATACTTAGAGATTCATAGGAAGTTGCAAAGATAGTTTTGAGTAGTATAGGGGGATCCCCTGTATCCTTCACCACTCTCTAGACCATTTATTTTGCATGTGATTATTGCTATATTTGGGTATTCATGTACTCTACTGCTATTGTTTTTTCATTTCTTCCCTTTTTTCTCTTTTTCTGAATCCCTTGACTTAATCATGCATTTTTAAGCAATTACATTTTTATCTCCTGTATTGGCTTATTAGTTACAACTCTTTAGTTTGTTATTTTAGTTGTAACCCTAGGGTTCGTAGTATATATCTTTTTTCTTCTTCTTCTTCTTCTTTTTTTTTTTTGGTGATTCCCTGGCTGGAAGTCGAACCCAGACCAGAGCATTGACAGTGCCAAAGCCCAGCCACTACGCCAACAGGGAACCCTGGGTTTATAGTATATATCTTGAAACTTATCATAGCCTACCTTCAAGTGATATTACACCACCTCATGCATTGTATAAGAACTTTATAACAGTATACTTTCATTTCTCCTTTCCAAGGCTTTGTGTTGTTGTTGAGATATATTTTACTTCTACATATATTATGAATGCCATAATATATAGATATTGCTTTAAGCAGCCACTTACCTTTAAAAGAGATTTTAGTAATATGAAAAAAATTCTTTATATTTACCTATGCAGTACAATTTCTGGTGGTTTTTATTCTTTTGTGTCTATCTAGATTTTAATCTTGTATCATTTTCCTTCTGATCAATGGAATTTCTTTAACATTTCTAATAATATAGGTCTGCTGCTCATGACTTTATTCAGATCTTGTATGTATGAGAAAAGTCATTTTTAAAAAATGTAGTGAGAAGAAAGTAGTGGTTTCAGGAAAGCAGTATGAACCAATAATCAGTAAAACATAACATTAACCTATATGTATTATTTTTGTAATTGCCAAATAATTCTATTGCCTACTACATCTAGTTAGAAGATATAATGAAAGAAAAAACCTCAATAATAATTGTAAACTACATCTAGTTAGAAGATGTAATAAAAAAATAATAATTCCAACAAAAATGTTAAAAGAATTAAGAATAACTATAACAAGAAATGTATAAGCTTTTTATGAATAAAACTATTAGTGAAACTGAAGAACACAAAAGAGAACATGAACAGATAAAAAGCAGATTGTCATTTTAGATAAGGAGACTCAAAATCATAAATATATTTATTTTCACTAAGTTAATCTATAAATTCAATGTCATCCTAGTATAAATACCAACAGCTCTTTCCCCAAAGCATCAAAATGGTTTTAAAGTTCATTGCAAAATAAAAAGCAAGAATATCCAGAAAAGATCTAAATTGGAAGAAACTTGAAGGTAATTAGCATTAGCAAATGTTAAAACAAATAATAAAGCTACAATAATTAAAACAATGTGGTTCTGTTGTATGGCAGATCAATGGAACACATCAGAAGGTTCAAAAATAAATTCAAATATGTGTGGGAATGTGGCATATGTTAAAGGTGGCACTCAAAATCATTCAGAAAAAAGGGATTATTTTATAATTGATGTTGAATGACTTGGGTATCTATCTGAAAAAAATTAGCCTTGCACCACATATCACACTTGTCACCAAAATAAATTCCAGGTGGATCCAATATTTAAATGTGAAAAAATGCATTATGGAAGTACATGGAGCAAAAACAGGTAATTTGTTATTATAATCTCAGCATAGGGATGACCTAAATGTGACCCTCAATCAGAAACCATGAAAGAAAATATAGACTGTTATAAATAAAATTCTCTTTGTAGCAAAGTCAACATGAAAAGGTCAAGAAACAAACAACACACTTGGAAAATACCTGCAACAAAAATCATGGACAAATCGTTAACACCTTATTTTTAAATAAGTTTCTAAATATCAAAGAAAAAAATTCTAAGATCTTACCCCCAAAAATGAGTCAAGGGTGTGAACAGGAAGAAGAACCCAAACAAGGAAATTAAAACAGTTCTTAAACATGTAGAATCTTTAGTCATGAGATAGAAGTATCAACTAAAAACTGAAATAACATACCACTTTTTTTCACCTAATAGACATTAAGTTCAAACTCAATGATTTTATTGTTTGGCAGGGGAAAAGCACTTGCATACATTGCCATAAAGTAGTACCACTTCTATTAAGAACAATCTAGTAGCTATCAAAATATTAAATGCACATATCCCTTTAGTTAGTAATTCCTCCTTTAGGAACTCATTCTACATATATGCTTAAACATATGCAATCACTTCTGTATGGTTAATTGAACTTCACTTTCTTTCTTTTTTTTTTTTTCACTTTATTTCTAGTAGCAGAAGACTACAAAATAGTGAATACCATCCAAAAAGGTTGAACAGGTAACTTATAATATATCAACACACTGTACTACTATGAAGTATCGATGCAGAACCATCTTTAAGATATATTGTATGGTGGAAGCAACATTCTCAAAGTGGCTATCTTTGGCTTATAGAATTGATATAAGGATATGCTTATAAGTGCATTAAATATCTTTGTAAGTGGTATTAATGTTTTCCTCTAGGGAAGGGCAAACGAGTGTGAGGGAACACAGATGAGAAAAAGACTGCTTTTGCTTTCTATAACTTTTGGATTTGGAACAATGTAATAATTTGGAGTATTTACTGATGGTATTTTGCCATGTGTTTTTACTTATTGTGATAACAAGTTTTATGAATTATTTTCTTAGCTTTCTATCAACCTGTATCCTGGGATAAGCCCTTCATGATCATAATGAATAATGATGTATGGTGAGTGAGGAGGAATAATATTTATAAAATACAAAAAGTAAAAAAAGTATAATAAATCTTTGCCATTTAGGATTTATAAGTACTAATTTTTTTCATATTTGCTTCAAGCTTTTTTAAATAAAAAAATAAAATACCTTCATAAAACTTGAATTTCTGTTTCTCCTCTTTCCTATCCCATTTCTTTGCCCTTTCTGAGCAGCAAAAACCAACATGACCTTGGTTGGCATGATCTCAGGCTGCCTGAGAACACTTCTCGTTATCATGAACGACATAAGATGACGTGCAGGCGAGAGCAAGACACTGAAGAATCCTGTGACTGTGGCACTTAGTTACCATGGCAATAACAGTAATTATAAAAATTGTGGAGTAAACTAGCTCTTTCTGATTTCTCTAGGAAGTATCAACAGTGAAAAAAATTGAGGTTGTGGGCAAAAACCATCCAGCGGGAAGATCCGCAGGAAACCCAAAGTCTTGTCGTCGCTTGTGGTTGCAAGGCAGACTTGGCTTAGCACTAAGCCAAGGACCTGATTGTTAGGGTTGCTGAACTCAGTGCCAATTAAATCTATACTAGATGTTTTTTTTCACTAAGGGAAGGGCACTGGCATGGAAGGGGTGAAACCCTGAGACACAGAATAAGGACCTTTGGGTAGGTGCTGAGAACTTTGGACCTGTCAAATACCTTTAGACAGGTTGGCGCAGCGTGCCTGAGGGGAGTGGCCTTCACAGGCAAAAAGGCTTTGCGTAACTGAACGGCTGCACTTGGGCCGGTTGCCTCACCATCGGACACCGATTTTCCTTAGGGCTCACAGCCACTCCACGATGGGAGTTAGAGCCCAGCACAGCCCAGAGAGGCAGTCCTGTTCCAGGAGGAGAGAGCCTGTAGAAAGAGAGTTTCAGCACCTCATCAACGTATATTGGCAGAGACCAGGGAGCAATTATGGCTGTGAATACTAAAGACGTTCTTGAAGGAGAATGAAATAAAGGGCTCGATGTGCCTGACATCATAGACAGCTGGGACTGAATGTGTTAACTTCCGAGGGTGTTAATGCTAGATTTGGCGGGATGATTTTGGCGACTTGATGCCGGGACTCAGTGATGATCCATAGTTAATGAATTTGAAATGCCTGAACTTCCTTGGCATTTGCTGGAGCCTTGGTTCTCAAAATGTGACTTGTGAACCAGCACTATTAACATCACTGGGAGCTGTTTAAAAATGCAGAACATCAGGCTCCACCCTAGACCTTCTGAATCAGAATTTTAGCAAGATCTCCGTGTGATTCATAGACACTTTACACCAGGGCTAGGCAAGATGTCCATCATGGTCCACCAATAAACTGCTGAGCAATTTTGGTGTGACCACCTGAGTTAAGAAAAAAAGTGTAGCAGCAGATGCCACGTTATGCCTTTGTTAACATTATTATTTCTAGCACCTTCCCTGTATTGCCAATGACTGAGGCCAGGAAGGTTCGCACTGGATCCGAGCAGACAGAAGAACCAAGGGGCCACAGCCAGCTTAAACACAGCTTTGTTCCAGAGGTGGGGCGGCAAGGGGCATGCAGAAGTCCCCCTCAATAGCTCACAGTCCATGGCTAGCTCTCATAGCCCCTAGCAGGCTCCAGCTCCAGCTCCAGCTCTTGCCCCAGGTAGCTCCCAGTTCTTCCCCTCCTGGAGAGGCCCCTCCCCTCATGTAGGCAGGAGAACAAAGGTGGCAGGTTGCCAAGGGCAAGCTCAGAAGACAGGTGCACAACCAAATGGCTGCCCCGGGGACAGTGGCAGTCACAGTCACGTAACAGGTGCACATCCTACGGACGGACAGACGGCCGGAGAGAAAGCCTGGACTATTTCGCGTGCCCACACCCCCGCCTGGTACAAAGACCATGCTGTAACTGGAAATGTGTGTGTGCTGTTGGAGGCTATGATTTGCTGTGGACCTTTTTAACGAGGACACTTTCCTTATTACATTGTATGATAAAATAAATAGCTAGTGGACCGACACTTGGAGAAAATTAGAGGTGGACATTGCCCTGAAAAAGTCTGCCCAGAGCTGCATTACACATTACAGTTTGAGAAGCAGTGTTTTAAAAGGAGCTCCAAGACTCAGGGAAATTGGAATAATGAAATGAAGCTACTATGGTCAATTTGTTTCGACACCACCACCTGATCATCATCCCTGAGCAAGCCCAGACAGTGCACCTGCCACCAAGAAAGGAAGGCATGCATTCATGAGGAGGGCTCTGGCAGGGCTGCAGCGAGGGTGAGGCACACGGGTGCCAGGGACTGTCACTGAAGGAGGCGCTGACCCTCGGGCGCCCGTCCTACATTTGCGCCAGCCTGAGCGTGAGCGCCTCATCTGCTTCACTCTGGCCCTGGTCTTGGGCATGAGCAACCTTGCAAATCTCCTTAGTGGCTGTTCTCCACAGGCCAGAAATAACAGTGGACATGTCACACTGGAATTCACTTCCCCCATGTCATGGAAGTGATGGGCTCCATCAGTGGTAGTGAGGCTTATTAAACAGTGTCTGACCAGCAGGGATATCTGTGGTGATGATCAAGACATCCCTAGAAATGAAGTAGGCAGTCTACTGAGATGCTTGCCTGACAGATACAGGAAGGAAAATTCTAGCTGTGCTAGGCATAAACCTACCCTTAGTTGCCCTGGTGGGATGCATAGCCCCTCACTCAGCTCCCAGGTCTAAGTCAACCCAAAGTCCTGCAGCTCTTTGAGGGAGAGGCCAGGCCCTTCCAGAAAGATCGTTACACGGCCACAGGCACATTCGGTGAATCTCCCCTCAATCTTCCCCAGGGTTACCTGTGGACTTTTAATAGGGTGGCCATGTGCTGAGGAAATGACAATACCCAGACTTTCAGGGGTTATTAAATCCTGGCTCTGAACTGGCAGGAATCCACACAGAACTGAAACGCCCCAGCCTTCAGAGTGGGAGCTTAAGGAGTCAGACAACCACTTGTCTTGTGGTTATTTTCCCCAGTCTGGACAATGCATGGTCGTCATGGACATTACTAATTGGCAAAATCCCTCCCCCCATTTGGTTTCCTAATCCATAAAGTTTAGAAGAGTTACTGTAATAGAAGCCCCTAGAATTGCACCCCATCCCCATCCAAATAATAATACCACATTCCTGGTGGTGGTGACGATGTCAGAATTAATCCCTGCCCGCAGCCAGTGTGGGGAGAACGGAACCAGAGGGGAGGCGACGGGGAATTAAGAAACACACACACACACACACACACACACACACACACACACAGACATAACAGAGAACGAAGCTGTGTGCAGGGGGTTCCCTGTGCTCTGATGGAGACACAGAGACCCTTCAGGTCTGCAGTGGGTTTATTTTATATCCCAAGAACAAGAGGGGGTGTAACTTAATTGTGAAACAATGTTGCTGAGCCCCATCCTTTCCTCCTAAATCAGAAACTTTATGGTTCCTTTGCCTCCCATGCAGGTGATTTTGCTTTCCCCCTTCCCCTTAGCCAGCCAGCAACCACATCCTGAGCAGTGTCCTTGTTCACCAAGTTCTGAGTGGCCTTGCAAGACCATTGAACTTTGGATTCCAAGTACACGGGCAGCCTTGCTAAACCCGTTTTCTCAATAGACGTGGCTTCTGCCTCAAACACCGCCCACAGATCCCATCCTCAATGACTTACAAGATGCAGGGGTAGCGATTCCTACCACATCCCACTTAACCCGCCTGTTTGACGTAAAAGCGACATGGGCATGGAGAATGCCAGTGAGTTTTACAAGCACGATCAGGTAGTGATGCCAATTTCAACTGCCCTTCCAAACGGGGAGTCTTACTGGGGAATATCGACACAGGCCCGGGCACTTGTTTAGCAGCACCTGCCGGCTTCCTTCCGCCCCGACCCCATCTCCCTGACAGAAGAAACTCAGAAACATGTTGGCTTCAGTGGCAGGTAACAGGACAGCACATTCTGTTACTTTATTATTTTTTTTTCCACGACGACAACAACTTAAATAATCTCTGCCCTAATATAGTCAGAAAGATTCTTGATTATTTCAATATCCCCTACAGACGACACCATGCTAAACTGTGAGCAAGTATAGCAAGTGTGCCCTAGAGACACGTCTACCGAGAGTAGGTGACAAATCCCACAGGTTCAGGGGCCTGTCACATCAGTGGGTTCTGGTACAAGTTGCAGGATGTTAAAAAATTTGTACTGTATTTTATTATATTTTGGGGGAATAATTACACTGAGTGACAATAATAAATAGCAAACTGATACAGAAGTTTTGGTCAAGAAGTTAAATTTGTGTAGCATCTGATTTTATATTTATTGGCTAACACTTTATGTTTTAGAGATATTTAAGGTTCATTGCAAAACTGACGGGGCATTACAGAGATTTTCCCTATACCTATTGTCCCCACACATCCGTAGCCTCCTCTATTCCCCGCATCCCCCACCAGAGAGGTGCATTGTTATCATTTATGAACTGACACCGACATATCATATTCAGCCGAAGCCCAGGGTTTGCTTCCAGCAGCTCCAGCATCACCGGGGAGGTTGTTAGAAGTAGAGCGTGTCAGGCCTTACCCAGACAGGCCTCCTGAATCAGCACCTGCTAAGTACCCAGCTCCTTCAGGGGAAACTGGAGGTTCTTCAGTGCTTTCCTTGGTGTTTCCTAGAGAGATGGACTCACTGTCTTAGCATCTTCTCTTTGAATTCATGTTTCATAAAAATTGAACAGATTTTTGTTGATTCCATTCAACTAATTCAAGCCAGAATCAAGTCAGAAATTGGATTTTCAATTTCTTGTTGCTTCTAATTTTTTTTCTATAATGTTTCAAAGGTCTGTTTCCTTAGCAATATCTCTCCATCTTTTTTGGCTGCTTTGTCATTGTCTTCAACTCTTGCTATATTGAATTATGAACTTCTCAAGTTCTTCAATAGCATGAGACACTTGCAGGGAGTTTACTTTTGTCCTTTCAGTTATATTTCCTTTCAGGATAAGCTCTTCATCTGACTCATAACATGTTTCTTTTTTTATATTTTTTCCCTATAGTCTTTCTGCCTGGTCATTACAACATTTATCTTTCTAATGATTAAGAAGGTTGTCAGTCCCCAGAAGGTTAAAGCTAAGCCCACTGTAAAGGGTTAAAGCCAGGCCCGCCGCCCAGGCTTGACCTTGGTATAATCAGTCCCTGTCTGGGATGAGGAATTCCTGGGGCTGACAGCTACTGCGCATGTACCGCCTTATGTAACCATGAAAACCTAAATAATTGCTACTGAGCAGATGTGGCAAGATGCCACTTTTGTTTGAATACGTGTATATAGTCCCAGGTGCACCATAAAGTAGCTTGCTTGCTGGTGTGTTTATGGTCCCCCATGTCGGCTCCGCGTGTGTTCTTTCAATTGGGTGTGCCACCGCCGAAACCTGCCCTGCCTGGAAACCTTGGCAATGACAAAGGTGTAAGAAGATTCTCTTTGACAACTTTCTTTATGGAATACAGTGGGATTGTCTTCCTCGCTAATGTATAGTTGGAAGCCTGGGTGGTGTTCATCTACTTTTCTGCAGCCTGATCTGATCTGGTGTTGTATGAGACCTCACTGTTGGTCTGGTCTGTACCCTTGATTGTCATCTATGAGTTTCTATTAACTCCACTGAACTAGGGACTGTATATTATTCTCATTGCTTTGCCTCCTTCAATGAATTCACATGAGACACTAGAAAAGATTTCCTATCACTATAGAGAGTCCTCAGAAACAATCAGGGGCATCTATGCTTGAGAGTCTCCTGGTTTTTCCCTGAGCTGCCTATCAACGCCTCAGATGTCACTCTTTAAATTGATTATTTTAGTGAGAATTCTGGTTTTCTTTTTCCATGTACCCTCTTTACTCAGTACTATTTTGGGCATGTGAGGTACTAGCTATGCCTTTATATAAATCCTTTTTATCCTTTTTTAAAATATTCATATACATCTATTGGCTATTTATGGCATGAGGTTTAGCTCCATTCTTTGGTTCTCTCTTGCTGGTTAACTTTTGGTTGTAATTTCATTAATTTCCTTTACTCTTATAGGTATTAGTACAGGGAGAGTCTATAAAATGGATTGATTCTGCTTTTTATTGAGAATTGCCAATTATTTTTACCTTTTTTTAATTGTTAAATTTATTGGGGTGACATTGATTAGTAAAAATTATATAGGTTCCAGGTGTACAATTCTACATTACATCCTCTATATATCGTATTATGTGTTCATCACCCCGAGTTTTCTTTCCATTACCATGTATTTATGTCCCTGTCCCTTTTCCCCCACCCTCCTTTCTCACCTGCCCCGTCCCCCTCAGGTAACTGCTAAATTATTGACTGTGTCTGTGAGATTTGTTTCTTTGTTGCTTTTAATTTTATGTTAACAATCAAACTAAATTTCTCCATTCCGTTCCCTTATTTTATCCACCCTCCCATCCCTCCTCCCATCTTAGAAGTCCCTCTAACATTCTTTGTAGTACTGGTTTGGTGGTAATGAACTCCTTTAGCTTTTCCTTATTTGAGAAGCTCTTTATCTGTCCTTCAATTGTGAATGCTAGCCTTGCTGGATACATTATTCTTGGTTGTAGATCCTTGGTTTTCATCACATTGAATATTTTCTGCCAATCCCTCTGGCCTGTAAAGTTTCTGGTGAGAAATCAACTGAGAGTAGAATGGGTGCCCCTTTATAAGTTACTACTTGCTTTCCTTGCTGCTTTTAGAATTTTCTCTTTTTTCTTTAACTTTTGGCCATTTTAATTATGATGTGTCTCAGTGTGTTTTTGTTTGGGACTGTGCTCCTGGGCTTGCATGTCTATTTTCTTCACCAGGTTAGGAAAATTTTTCACTATTTCTTCAAATAATTTCTTGATCCCTTGTTTTTCCTCTGTTCCTTCTGGTATACCTATGATTCAAATATTCTTATGCTTAATATTGTCCAAGAAGAATCTTATAGCATTCTCATTTTTTTGGACCCTAGTTTCTATCTTTTCTAGTTGAGTGTTTTCTACTGGCTTTTCCTGCAAACCCCTGCTTTGCACTTCTATTTTACCTAGTTTGGTGCCTTTATTCTGTTCTTCATTTCATTTAATGTAGTCATTACCTCTGTCTAGTCCTTTATAATGGTTTGTAAGTCCTCTTTGGTGCTTGCTATCTCTCTGTTGAGTTTTCATTCAGTTCCTTAAGCATTTTTATAATCAGTGCTTTGAGCTCTGTTTTTGATGGGTCATCTGTCCCCATGTCTTTTACTTTTATTGTTTGTTTGGATTTATTTTGAGCCCCTTTTCTCTAGCTTCTCATTTTCTCTCTGGACCCTGACTGCTGCAGTTTCTTTGGTGTTTCATGCTGATACTGAGTAGGTAGAGATCTATGGGGGAGGGGCTCACGTGGCTTTGCTTTCTTCCTGTGGCTCTGGGGATCATGCAGGGAGGTTGGACATGATTGCACTTTTCTTGGTTTGCTCTGTGTGTGGATTCTGCCCTGAGCCTTTGGGTCAGTCCTATATGCTGTTTTTTCAGACTGTGCTGATTGTGGGCTAAGAAATGAGCATGCAGCCCCCTTGCTCCTTCTCCTTCCTGGTCAGAGTGTTTGTGCAGTGGGTCCTCATCACCCCATCATTCCCCCTTCTCTAGGAATCAGAGTGAAGTCCAGCTGCTTCATTTTGCAGATTGGTCTGCACCTCCTGGGGCCAAAGTGAGGTATCTCACACCCCAACCTCTGGGCCTCTTTTCCTCTGTCCCACAGACCAAGTGAGGTCCAGAGTGCTTTCCTGCTGCCTTCTTCCTCCCCTGTCCCCCAGCGGTAGAGTTCCAAGCACGGACCCATGTGGCCATGTCCCTACTCTTCATTTCTCCTTTGTTTAACCCTCTGCCTGCCTATAGGTACCTTAATGCAAGGAGTGGATTTCTTAGCTGTGATTGTGTATTGTGTAAAGGGTTCTTGGTTGAGGTGTTTTATTAGTTGTAAAATCCAGGAGAGTTTATTTTGGGGTCCCTCTAATGCTGTCATTTTGTTGCACTCTCCAGGAATTCCCAATTTTTATAGTAATCATTTTATGTTAAATGTATGTCTCTATACTATCTAAGTGAAATGCAATATATTACAAGTTAGCTAGCTGTAAATCACTTCACAATAGATTAATTCCAAGTTTTTTCATTAGTGTATCTTAAAAAATTTAAAGTTCTTCATTTTGTACCAGCTGCCAGAAATAGCCAGTTATAGTTTCAAGTTCATACTTCTTACAGTGAAATTTCAATTTCCCAAATCTTGGGCAATAATGGGATCTTTATTTCATTGAGAATATTATTGTTTCTGTATCTCAGGAGAAGAGGGATTTGTTTGGCTTCAAATATTGTGAGAATTTCTGAAAGACCTATGGCACAAAAGGAATGTGTCCTTTGAGAGACTAGCTAAAATCCTGAAGACTCAGTAGAACAAATATATTGGATGTACTTTATCACTTTGTTATTAAATTAAATGAAAAAAAGGTAGCCATTTAGTTCAGTACATTCACCCTTTTAGGGACTCTTTTATTTTAAAATTATAAACAAAACAAAATATGTTTCCCTGGGCAACTGTGACAAACTTACTTTCATGTAGTAACCATAGATTCTCCACAAAAAAAAATAATAATAAAGCAGAGGTAAAGAGTAGAGATTTCAAAAAGCATATATAATTTTTTAAATAGTGATAAAAATACTAACACCATTAAAAGAAAAAAAGGAAATAAAGTAATGTAATGTAGTCTAACAAAAAACTATAATTTGTACCTTCTGATCATTTTGAAACATACTGTTGCAGGAATCTAGACCCGGCAGAGAGCAAGAATCATCCAAACACGAAAGATAGAAGAGGAAGGGGCTCCTTATTCAGCCAGCAGAGCTGTGGCAGGCAAAAGTCTAAAATGGCTAAGCTCCCTGGCTCACTTTGGTCCTGTCCTTTTATAGGACTTACAGGCTTAAAGGAGCAACTGTGTCGTCTTTTGATTGGTGGAGGGAGCAATCATGTTCTCTTTTGATTGGTGGTCCTAATGCGTTGGTGGGAATTCTTGGCGGGTTGTTACAGTAAAATGAGTCAGCAGAATCATCAGCTGAATCAGATAACTCTTTATGGTGGGGCCTCCTCTCTCATTCCCCCCTTTGAGATCCCACATGATTTTTACGTTGGGGTCTCATATCTCCGTGCTGCTGCAGGGGCTGATAGTGTTTCACATGGAACATATGTGATGTGGCCTTTTGGCTGTCAATTGTCTCAATCATTGAGCATGTAGCTCTGACTGGTAGCGGGAGGAGATAAGGAATACTCAAACATAGCCCAGGGATGGCTAGCATTCCTTCTACTTGGGTTTTAAATCCTCTGAAGGCCGAAACCCATCCTCCTCATCTATCAAATAGGTTGGCTTTTACTTCAAATGCCAGGGAGATGGGAGGTTCTGTAGGGTTGTAGCAAATATAGGGTTATTTCCTGGGTCACATACTGAGTACTGAGTTTGATTGTAAGTGCAATTCCCCTTGTGAGTACCTTCACATTTATAAAAACTATAAAATAGCAATGTGGTGGTTACTTTTTGTCCCACCTTAGAAACATGCATACACGAATTACACTCTCCCTCCCCTTTTCCCAGCATCCAAAGTTTCCTTTCTGATACATATAGCACAAAGGGTTTGGTTAGATCAGGGAGGCCCAATGCTGGGGCTGTTTGCAGTTCTTCTTTTAGCTTTGTGAATGCCCTTTGCTGATCGGATCCCCATTCTATATCGGCTCCCTCTCTCCCCACTTTGTGGCCTTGTAGAGTGGTTTGGCCCGAACTACAAAGTTCGGGATCCATATGCAGCAAAATCCCACTGCCCCTGGGAACTTTCTAATCTGCCTCCTTGTCTGTGGGACTGGGATGTTTTGAATGACCTGTTTTCTTTCTGCCCTGCCTCCTCTCCCCTTGCTGGAGGATGAACCCCAGGTACTTCACCTGCTTCTGGCAGATCTGGGCCTTATTCCTGGAGACTTTATACCCACAAGCCTCCAAATGTTGGAGGAGTGTATCTCTTCCCTTCATGCACCCCTTGAGAGTCTCATGGCCTAGCAGTAGGTCATTTACATACTGAAGGACACATCTGGTGGCCCTTGCTGGGAATTGATGAATATCTTGAGCAAGGGCCTCTCCAAAGAGGGTTGGCACATGTTTAAATCCTTGAGGAAGTCATGTCCAGGTGTGTTGTATTTTTGCCCCTGTGGAGGGGTCTTCCTACTGGAAAGCAAAGAGTTTGTGACTTTTGGAGGTCAGTACCATCTACTCCCAGGCGCTGGGAAGCACTCACCCCGGCAAAGCCCTCCCGCCCTCAGAGCCCCTGCTGGACGTCCAGCACACCGGCCCACAAAGGCCGAATCCGCCTTCCTCCGGTTTCCCCGACTCCCTGGATCAAAGGGAGGGCAAATCTGACATGTCTCACACAGTCCCTCCCAAAAGCCTCTGGGACCTTCATCCATCCCCCGCACGACCCCGGCCACCCCGCCCATGCTAGTGGCCCTCCAACCTCCCCTTCGCAGCCCCCGGAGGAGGGCTTCCCCACAGCCCCCCAGCCCTTCCGTGTTATCTCTGTCATTCGGGTCCCACTGTGGGTCCTCCTTGGGGCGGGAGTTTGAGCGAATTCTCTGGGATCTAATGCACCCTCTGGAGCATTTTCCTCTAGCCACTTGGTGGCAGCCTGGATTACACGGCGCCTCTCCTCTGTATTAAATAGAGTGAGGAGGAGCTGGGGCAGCTCGCCCACGGGGCTATGAGTCTGGAATATGGGCTGCGTTACGTCAGTGAGCACCTGGGCCTTTACCTGCAGCAGCGTGTTCCAGGGAGCATCCTCTGGGTGCAGGCTCGGGGCCACCGAGTCCACCTCCAGCACCTGGGGGGTGGGACCCCACTTCTGGCAGCTGGGGAGGGTGAAGGAGGACAGGACCTGCTTGGCCTCCAAAGCTGAACCCACAAGACCCTCCAGGCCCTCAGACCCCACTGCCCCCTGCAGACCGGCTGCACCAGCTGTTCCCGCGATGTCATCCTTTCCTCCGTGGGAACTACAACGTTTTCACACCTGCATCACTGCTGGGAGGGCTAGTCCTAATTCACGCCTGAGTTCATGCAGGGGCTGAGGCTTGTCAGGCCAGGCAGGGCGCTTCCCCGAGGCACCACCTGCATTGCTAACAGGACCTTGGAGGCTTGGCCTCTGAGCCAGGGGGGCAGCTGTGACACTAGCCGGAGCCGACTATCCTCATATGGAAACTGGTCAGGCTGGCCTGGGTCTCCAGGAATGACAGACCACACTTTCTGTACTGTAGCTCGGTCCAGGCTCCCTTCTGAAGGTTATCCCACCCCAAACGTAAGGCCATTCAAATTCACACAAGGTTCTCAATTTCCCTGGGTTCATGGTGACCCCATAATCTCCAGAAAATCCTTTCTTAAAATTTCTCAGCATGGTTGCCAAGGGGGAAGCTTTCCCTTGCACATCGACCATGACCCTGCCTCGGACAAACAACAGTCATACCACAAAGAGGTTCCAGGAGAGAGGGAGGGGAAAGGGGGGAGGGGTCGCACAATTGCTTTGCCACTGGTCACTTCCCCCATGGGAATGGTGGGCCCTCTTGACTTTGAAACTGGCCAATAGAAACCGTTGGCATGAACTGCCCTGAGCTGTACGAGATGCCCAATGGCACCGTGGTTTGGCACTCCACGCTCGCTTCAGCCCTGTGAGGAGGAGTCAGACCCTCTCAGTGTGCATCTCAGTCAGTCTCCAAGCACTCACATTTACTCAATTCCAACCCTAGCTCCTGTCCTGGGCAGCCTTGGTTTCCCACTCAAACTACCTCGAGAGGTATTCAGGAGGCACCAGACAAGGATCAGCTCTCCCTTCTGTTCAAAAGGAGCAGGCCCTTTCACTTTTCCCCAGACTGGTCCTACTGGGCTTCAGATGCCTCTTGTTCCCCTGATGCCTGTTCCTCTTGGTGTTCGACTCCTCAGCAACCCACCAAGGGTGGTCCTCTCTGCGCCCTGTTAAGGCATCCACACAGGGAGGCAAAGCTAGCTGCCTCAGCAAACGGTTCATGTTGCCCAGGCCGATTGGGGCCCCTACCCCGTGGGTGCTCCAGAGGGTCGGTGGAAAACACCAGGTGACTCTGACCCTGCTCTCTCTCTCTGCAGGTGGGGCCACTTCCCAACCAATGCACCAAAATATGTTGCAGGAATCTAGGCCCAGCAGAGAGAAAGAATCACCCTAACACCAAAGATAGGAGAGGAAGGGGTTCTTTATTCCACTAGCAGAGCTGCAGCAGACAAGAGCCTAAAATGGCTGAGCTCCCGGACTCACTCAGGTCCTGTCCTTTTGTAGGACGTACAGGCTTAAAGGAGCGACCGTGTCACCTTTGGATTGGTGGAGAGAGCAATTGTGCTCTCTTTGGATTGGTGGTCCTAATGCATTAGCAGGTATTCTCAGTGGGTTGGTACAGGAAAATGAGTCAGCAGAATCACGAGCTGAATCAGGTAACTCTTTTTGGCGGGGCCTCCTCTCGTAATACCACAATCATTCCTGACCAATAAAAGGCAAGACACACTACCCATCTCCAGCCCTTATACTCTCCTAGTGCATCATACTCAAGCATTTCTGCACTATGGCTGTGTTACAAATGAGGAAAATAACTGAATCCGCTGGACACATACAGCTCAAAGATCTTATCATGACTTCCTCCCTCACTGAGTGCATCTCTGACCCCTAAAAACCAACCCCTTTTTCTATCTACCCACCCACCTACCTACACACAGAGATTGTGCACGTGAGCAATTCCTGCATTTCAGATCGCTTCAATTACTACTCAAGTGTTCCTAATTACTACCTGAAATTTCTTGTACTTGTATTGGATTACTCTCTGTGATTTGCCTTTGCCCTAAAGAAGGAATCTTAATGATTTTTTAGATTGGAATTTCATCTCAGTTAGAAACTTCATAATATACAGAAGCTTCCTGGCCCTGGAAGCCATACAGAGCAGAAGACTGTGGGAAATGGCTGGCTCAGCTGCCCTCGGATTGATCCCAAACACGATGTTTCTTTCCAAGCCTGAATATTAATGAACGCTGTCCACACGATGTGGTTGCCCATAATATCTGATGCATCCTTGACCTGTACAAACAGATCGGATTCCTCATGGAGCTGAGGCAGACTTCTCCTCCTCAATGCTCTTTCGAGCTTATGTTTGTATTTTTTCACGGCACTTGCTTTGCTGCAAATCTCAGCAATATCCTTCAAGGAATAACCATTCCTCAAGAGAAACTTGCATTTCTCTGCTACATGGATGACTGTTCTATCCAAAGCCAAGTATTCCATAATCTCGAAGGTGCCCGGAACACCCAGAGCCCATTCAGCTTCATGAACTATGTTCAGAAACTCAGAGGGGATGGTAGGTGGTGGATTGTCTCTGTCAGATAATACTAATAGGGAAAGAATTGGAATAAATTAGAGACTATAGAGATAAGTTAGTTATCATCATTATATGTAATAGACTCAATCCACATTTGTCTCTACTCTATGTTAGTACTATGTTATGCATTAGTAACTATCGCAATTGACTGGCATAAACATAGACGAAGTATCATTCTGACACACGGAGGTAAATGAAGGGCCAAGAAGTGCACAAAGCATCATGTGAACACCACAGAGAGGTGCAGCTTAGGAATGAAGAAAACAGGGAAGTCTATGAGAAGGAGACACCTGAGCTGCTTCTTACAGGATGACTGCAAGTTAGCCAGTTGAAGGATGGGAAAATAGAGAGAAAGGCAGAAGCAGGACATAACTACAGCACAGAGACAAGATACAGCAACTCCAAGCAGGTGGTGTTGCTGACATTTACAGTGAGAGGCAAAGAGGTGGAGATGACAATGGGAGGAAGGCATTATAGTGTCATTTTAACACCTGGCCGTGCTAAATATATTTATACTGTGTTTTATACTTGAAAAGTTGCTAAAAGAGATCATAAATGATCTCAGCACACACACAAATGGTAATTATGTGATGGATATGTTAATTAAACTTATGTGGTAATCATTTTACAATATATATGTGCATAAAATCATGTCGTACACCTTATACGTGATGTTATATGTCAGTTACAGCTTTATAAAGCTCTGAAAAAATACCTGGCAAAGGTTATATATGCATATTATGTGATTTTACCTATACGACATATTGTGAAAGGCCTAACTACAGGGATGAAGAGCAGATCAATGGCTGCCATGGGTTAGGGCTTGGAGGAGAATTTTTCTACAAAGGGGCAGCATGGAGACCTTTGGTGTTGAAATTGTTCTGTATCTTGAAAGTGGTGGAGGCACACAAATCTATACGTGTTTAAAATCCCTTAGCCTGTATACCAAAAAAAAAGTCCTTTTAAATTTTTTAATTTTAAAAAATTAATTATTAAAAGTACTTTTTAAAAAAAGGTTTGGCTTTGCCTATACATATAATAAAAGTTTCACCTTTTACAATGACAAGCCCAAATTTGTACTTTAACCAAAACTATGAAACCTTTCCACAGAAAAAAAATTACACACAAAATTTGAATTTTGAAATCCGGGTAGAGGGAAGAGACCAGGATGAATCCAGATTACCATGTGTGGATGGATGAAGGATGGACTCTCCAATTGATAGAGATAATGTACAAGAAATGGCAGAAAAGAAAATTTCATTCAGAATAACATGCAAAGCATAAAGAAGAAATAGAACAAGGGTCCGCAACTCCCAGGCCACAGACGGGTAGCAGTTGGTGGGTTCGTGGCCTGTTAGGTTCCAGGTCGCACAGCAGGAGGTAAATGGCAGGCAAGCAAGCAAAGCTTCATCTGTATTTACATCTGCTCCCCATCACTCACATTACTGCCTGAGCTCCGCCTCCTGTGAGATCAGGGTGGGCATTAGATTCTCATAGGAGCGCGAACCCTACTGTGAACTGCACATGCGAGGGATCTAGGTTGCATGCTCCTTATGAGAATCTAATGCCTGGTGATCTGAGGTGGAGCTGGGGCAGTGATGCTAGTGCTGGGGAGCAGCTGCAAATACAGATTAACATTAGCAGAGACATTTGACTGCACAGAGACCATAATAAATCAATTGCTTGCAGACTCATGTAAAATCCCTGTGAGTGGTGACAATTAAGCTGCATCTGACACTTGAATCCTCCCAAAACCATATACCACCACCGGATCCATGGAAAACCTGTCTTCCATAAAACTGGTCCCTGGTGGCAAAAAGGTTGGGGACTGCTGAAATAGAAGATTGTCAGAGCAGGATATTGATTTTGGAAATTCTCAGCTCGGGATACCTATTGTATATCGAGCTGTCCAGCAAGCAACTGGACACACCAGTAAAGTTTGTCTGGGCTCAGAGAAATACTAGAGTTATTTTGTATAAAAATGGACCAAACTAAGGGCACCTCTTACTACTAGTTTGATTTCACATCATTCTGGAATTATTGGCCAATGAACTGAAACAAGTAAAAGAAATAATGTATATAAATACAGGAAAAGATACTTCAAAATTACCTTTGCTTTTGCATTAATAAAATTATGACCATATTTTGCCCTGTATACTGAGTATTTTTCTGCCCAATTTGTGAGGGAAAATAAGGATGCACATTATACTATGGTAGTACTAATTCTGTATCTATACAAATATGTTTAATTCTTTTATTTATGCCTATGAGTTAAAAGTGTGACTCTAGAAATCAATAATGATATCCTTATGCAAAATAGCACCCTGGAATGTAATTATTTTTTTTTTATTGTTAAGTTTATTGGGGTGACATTGGTTAGTATCTGTTCCTGCATTTTGTAATTATTTGTTCCATAAAATTTCTTGTACCATAGTATGTTATAAAATAAATGCTAAAATTCCTTTATAATACAAAAAACAAGTACCTAAATATAAGTAAATAAAAATTTGAATTACAAAATTAAAACAAAAGATGTTTTCCCTGAAAGTTTGGGCCAAAAAAATGGGTGCACATTACATATAGCAAAATACGGTACGTAAAATGTTTGGAAAGGGTGTAATTTTAAAACTATGAGATTTTCTACATGCCAACAATTCATAATCAGAAATTATTATCATAAAAAGATCTCATTCTAGGAATCAAATTTAATATATATGGTAACAATAATGATAAAACACTGAAACAATTGAGATATATACTATATTTCACTGATGCTAGTTGTACATTATATCTCTTAAATCAAATTATATCTTATAATTAAGTTGACAATATTTATGCTTAGTGGTTAATAAATAATTGTGTAATATTATTTTCTTAAATTTGATGAAATATGGTAAAAAAGGACTTGAATAAATGGCCAAACAGTCCATGTTCTACCAAGAGAAAATTCACTATTATAAAAATGACAATTCTCCCCAAATTAATCAATCAATTTCATGTAATTCCCATCAAAATAATCTCATTTTGTCTCTTTCTCTTTGATGGAACAGATTCTAAGCTTCTTCTAGAAGAGAAATACCATGATAATATCATTTGGGAAAGCATATTCTGGTATATGTTTAGTTACAATTTAGCAATGCTCATCCAAATTTACAAGCAAGTGGTAGTCCTTGGAATTTACCCTTCAGGAACACCTCAAGCTATTGGTACATGTATATTCTAGCATTGCTTAAAATAGAAACAAGTATCATCTAAAATTCCATTTTAAAAATAACTGGTTAAAGCAATGATAGCAGGGGTGTTTGCAAAGTTCTATTTTTTCACCTCCATGTTGGTCACTCAGGTTTCACTGCATAATTACTTATTAAGCTATATCTCTGTTCTACATGCTTTCTGTATGTATAGTACATGTCACAACAAAAACAGCTAAAATTAACATCCAAGTTGTAAAATACTATGAAATATTATACAATCAATACGAAAATCAGGTAACTATGATAAGGTCATGACAAGATGTATATACACATCACTCAGATTCAGCCCTGTGCTTGCATATAGCTATAGTGCATTCATTTTCACTGCTGAATAATATTCTAGTATATTTATGTATTGTGACAATAGATAATGTGGTTGTTTCCTGTTTGGGAATATTACAAATACTGAATCTATGAGCACTATGAGATACTGACACATCTCCAATTACATATATCTTCAGAGGCATGTGTACACATGTTTTTCTGGACACTAGAAAGAATTCCTGAATGGTAGAATATGCAAATAACCAACAGTACAAGATAATGTCAAATTTGCTTTCCAAAGTGATTAGAACAATTTAAAATCCCAGCAGCAATGTATAAAATTCCTGATTACCCATGACCTCTTGAAATCCAGATTTGTCAATTAAATGTAAGATGGTATTCACTTGTGGTTTTAATTTCCATTTTACTCGCTACTAATAGGTTGAGCATCTCTTTATAACTTTCTGAGAAATGCATGTTTATAACTATTGCCCATTTTTCTGTTGGGTTGTTTGTTCTTTTGAAAATGTGTGTAGATTCTTTCTGTATTCTTCATACCAACTCTTTGTCAGCTACATGGATTGCAAATATCTTTTTGAGTTTGTATTTAAATCTTTAAGGTATCTTGTGAGGAACAGAAGTTCTTAACTTCCTTGTAGCAAAATTTATCAATCTTTTTGTTTATGTTTAATTCTATTGTGTTTTAGGAAATTCTTTTCTACCCAAATGATACAAAATTATTCATGCACACTTTCCACTACTAGTTTGAAAGGTTTGTTTCTGACATTTAAGTCCTTAATTAAACCTTCCAGAATTGATGTTTTATGTAACATAAAACAGAAGTCTGATTCTATTTTTTACCTAATGGATGAACAACCAACCTATTCCAAAGCAGCCACCAATAATGAATTACCTGGAAAGTAAGGTTTCTGCTGTTCTTCCAGACATTCCAAATTCTTATGAGTGCACACACTCCTGCTGCGGGCTGTGGGGGGTGACAAACTCAGTGCAAGGACCATCTCAGAAAATCTGGAAAGATCTTAGGAAACAAGACCAAGGGTTCAATATGCAAAAATGCAAACCCATCTTATAGCTGAGCTGTGTTGCAAAGCCTTTCACTTAGTCCTAGAACTCGGAATCTTAGCCCACAGACACTTGATTTCACATTTCAAGTCATCTCAGGAGAGCCTACTGATAGTTTTCAATTTTATTATACTGAAACCAATTTTTATATTTTTAAAATAATTATATCTAAAATATACAATTAGGAGGTATGAAGGTCAATGGATATAGATTTCTGATCTGATTCTGAAATAGACTTTGTTTTTCTGGGCTTTTGAAGAAGCTACCATTCATTTTCTTTTGTCCAATTTCTCTCGGGCTTTCCTTTTCCAGGTGAAAGCATGTCACCAACTCTACACTTTGGCTTCTCAGTCATGGTGAGCATCACTTGTTGGTTCTCAAAAGGAAAGTGGGGAAGGAGAGGGACAGCATGGTTTGGTCGTCTTTTGGTTCAAAAATGGAAGTGAGCATTGAGAAAGGGAAACTATTTAATCCAGGGAAACATAAAAGATGGAAAGGGAAGGGAAAGTGGCAGTAAGTTAAAGCGGACACATAAGTACATGTGAAAAGGAATTTCCTGAATGTAATTAAATGGGAGTTGATAATCAGAATTTAAAAAGAAGAGACTTGACTATGAACACAAGAAAGGATGTGAAAATAGAAATCATTGGGTCCAACAGCCCCCTCTAAGTGGGTTGACTAGCCCTGGGTATATGCTGAGCGCAGGATATTTAGGATGGCCAGAAGGAAAGAAGGGCAGTGCCACCAACTGCATCTTTAGGACTTAATAAATCATATATCTGTAACTCAGAGAGGACTGCTTCCCCAAAATTCTAAAATAATACACCCCTTTGTTCCCACCCTACCCCCAGCAACATTACGGTCATTGTGTATTTTGCTCCCTGACCTGGGTCAGCTTCCATCATCCAAGCTACCCATTCCCCTGTGGCCAGCTGTCTCACACAGTTGTCCTTCACCTGCCAGGCACCAGGCTTTTTGGCAAACACCACACAGCAGAATCGTTTTACCTTGACCACACAGACGTGTCCATGCAGGACCCCCTGATTGTGTACTTCAAGGAATTTGATGGCATATGTTATCTCCTGCTTCTGAGTACAGAAATGATGGACACGTAACTTCTTAATGCAGTCATCAATAGAGGCCCTTAAGGTGGTGAGATCTATTCTCTCTTTTTCACATCCAATGACTTGATGGGTCTCATGCACCCCCCAAAATACATACCCTCCTTCAGTGTTAGCAAATGCCAACACACATCTGGGGAGAGTCTCATGAAAGCACTGTGACACCTCTGTTGAGAACTTTTTAAATTCAACATGTGTGGACCTAGTAAAGCTGAGCTTTTCCTGGTACTGAAGGTGAGCTCTATCAAATAAAGCAGCAGCTGAGACCTTTATGTTACCCTCAGTTAGTACACCAACCTGAACATTCTGGGGACTTAACAAATTGGAATCATGACTATCCATAGGAGTCTGAGTCTTCCCTTTTTTTAAAAACTTCATTTTTATTGTTAGACTTACTGGGGAGACATCTGAGTCTTCCCTTTGAGGAATGCCAGTGCTTTCTGAGAATTCATGGCATTAGTAGATATTCTATGTCTGTAGTACAAATTGGATTTCAAAGTAGCAAGTCTTACACCAGAGGTGTCTGTATTCCATGATTTCATAAAAATAAAAGAGGCCTCTTTGTTGCATCTCATCTAAATAGCCTTTAAAAATTGAAGGCACATCCAATCTTAGTCCATGAATTTCATATTTGTAATCTTTGTTGGAAATCTCAGCTTTGACCACTCCCCCACCAGGATTCAGCACAATACATATTGCAGGTGAAATGATTTTATTCTCTCTCCTATGTCGTTGAGACTGATTTCATACCTTTGTTTATTCCCAAGAATGATTTTTCCTGCATTTAAAACACACGCTGCAAAGTTGGTTTTAAAATCAATCCCAATTCTTATCTTCTTAGCACTTGTCTTATTCTTAACCTGAAAATGTTCTCCTGAAAGGCAGAAAGATAGAATCATTAGGATAGGACAAGAATGGGCCAGGCAGGAAATCAACAGTTTGAGATCACTCTTCAGAACGTGGTTTTTTCAATTATTCCCACTTAGTTTGAGGTCAGATTCATCCATGAATTAATGCTGTAGGACAAGCTCAGCTAAGTCTGCTGGAAGCTTATGGCCACCAGAAAAACTTTGAAGGGGTTATTTTTATGCTGCAGTTTCAGTAACTATTTTTGCCAACTTCTCTAAGATAGGTAGGTTCTGACTCAAGTCACCTGTAGAAAACAGGAAGTATTACAAAGATACACAGGGAATCAAGTTGGAATGCAACTGGGAAGCTTTCGTGATCAAAATACATCTCTGGGATGTACTGATATTTATAGTTATTCTTGGTACTTTTTCTTTCTCACTGAGATTTGGGCAATTCTTGGATTATTTTGTAGCCCAATTTTGTGAGGGAAGAAATATTTTTGAGTTGGTAATTTATCATTCTTGCTATGAAACAGATCCTTTAACTTCTCCTGGTCCTATTGTGTCTCATCTTGTGAAACATATATATACTACATATTCTTATGTATAATATATTTTTGTATAATAAAACATATATAATAATTATCATGTGTATAAGTTTTCAAAGTAACAAACAAATGATTGACTATTTGTTTGGAACAACCAGGATGGCAGGTTTAGGTGGGCTGTTGACATTTCCTAAACATCAACTGACACCAAGAAATCTCAGAACAAGGAAAACTGAATGAGAGCATGCAGACACATCACCTTCACAACCACAGTTCAGGACTGAAAACAGGTGTGAGTGATTCACATCTCTGCACCTGCCAAGCTTTGGCCAACCTGTGTTAGTAAGGAAGAAGGAGCAACTAATCCAACTCACATGTAATTAATAAACCCTCCGTCATGAAAGTTTTCACTGCGAATCAAGATTATGTCATGCTATCTGTACATTGTCCTGGTTCTGCCCACCTCCCCTACTTCATTCCTCAAAAAGTTGGATGCAAGAACAAAAGTGCAAACCAAGAGAGAAGTAACCACAATCCCCTGGAAGAGTCTGATAGGACAACGCAGAACGAGAGCTGTGGAACGGGCTTAGAAGATCACCGACCAAAACTGAAGCAAGATGGCAGCAGGCTTCAGTGGGCGGTCACCAAGACTATACAATTGGTGGGATACTTAATAAATAGTCAACTAAGGAGGGGAAGTCTTTGGGGATACATTCATAATAGGGATTTAGGAAAATATCCAAATACAAATATCAGTCAATAACGAAGATTAAAATAAAAAGTAGTATAAGAAATAAAATATAACCATAAGGCATTACATGGCATAGCTGTAAATAAAATGACAGTCATAGTAATATAAACTCTGAATATTGTTCTGATCAGAAATGATAACATAATTGTACTGGTGGAATGTGGGTAGTGAAAGAGTAGAGGAAAGAGTAGGAGAAATCAATAACTTTACCTCCAGAAACAGACAATATCTAAATCTGGAGGAGGGAGGTGAGGGAGTAAAGAGAGTATAAGGATGTTTAGAAATATATAAATAATATCAAAGTAAAAGTCAAAGAGGTCAGAGCAGGAAAAGGAGGTGAGGGTATGGGCTGTGGGTTTTCTTGTTATCTATTATGGAACTATGACTTTCAAAAACTACATATGAGAGACTTCCATTTCTAGTCACAGCAGAGGACCAGGGACTAGATTATTCTTTTGATTAAAACAACTAAAACATTTTTGAAGAAATAATGACTGGAAATTTTCTAAATTTGATGTAAACTATACAAAATCGAGATCAAGATCCAAGATACATGCACATACTAGCACAGGAAACAGGAAGAAAACTACACATCATAATTAAATTCTTAATACAGCGATAAATAGATAATCTTGAGAACAACCAGATAAAAAAGATATAAAGGATGACATCAGACATTTTTTTTGTCAGAAACAAAGCAAGAGAGAAGTGTATCAACACCTTTAAACCACTGAAAGAAAAATAAAACCACACTGTCAACATAGAGTTCTGTACCCAGTGAGAGTATCTTTCACAATTATGTTAACTCAACAACAAAAAGACAATCCAATTTTTTAAATGGACAAAGACCTTGAATAGACATTTTCCAAAGTAGATATACAAATGGCCAATAAGCACATGAAAAGATGTTCATTATTATTAGTTATAGGAACATGTAAATCAAAATCACAATGAGACACCACTTCCTACCTACTTGGATGGTAATAATGATGATGATGGTGATGATAATAGTAATAGGAAAATAACAGGTGCTGGTGGGGATGTAGAGAAATTGGAATCCTAATGTTGCTGGTGGGAATATAAAATGTTGTTACCATTGCAGAAAATAGTTACACATAGAATTATCATATGACCCAGGAATTCTACGGCTAAGGATATACCCAATAGAATTGAAAATAGGCAATCAATCAAACCCTTGAGATGCAAATAAGTCATGAATATTCATAGCAGCACATACAAGAGTGAAAATGTAGAAATAACTCAAATGTCTATCAACAGATGCATGATTAAACAAATTATGCTATATGCACAAAATAGAATATATGTAAAAAGGAATAACATACTGACACATGCTTTAACATGGGTGAACCTCAAAAACATTACACTAAGTAAAAGAGCCAGACACAAAAGGTCACTGTTATGGACTGTATGTTATATTCCCCAGAACTCATATGTTAAAACCCTTACCTCTATTGGGGTGAGATTAGGAGGTGGGGCCTTTAGGGAGTAATTAGGTCATGAATGTGGAGCCCTCTTGATGGGATTAGTTCCCTTATAAGAAGAAATACCAGAGAGCTTGCTGCTTCCCTTTCTGCTCTCTCCACCACGGGAGAATGCAAGGAGAAGGCAGCTGTCTGCAAACCAGAAGAGGCCCCTCACCAGAAACCAGATTTGCAGGCACCTTGATCTTGAACTTCCCAGAACTGTGAGAAACAAATGTGTGTTGTTTAAACCACTCAGTATGTGGTATTTTTGCCTGAACTGATGGAGATGGTCACATACTATATAACTCCTTTTATGAGAAATACCCAAAATTGACAAAATCATTGAAACAGAAGGGAGACCGATGGTTGCCAGGGGCTGGAGGAAGTGAGACATAGGGAGTAACTCTTCAATGGGGTTTTATTTGGGAGTGATGAAAATGTTTTGAAGCTTGATAGGGGTGGTGGTTGCTCAACATTGTGAATGCACTAAGTGCTGCTGATTTGTTCACTTTAAAGTGGTTAATTTTATGTTATATAAATATTACCTGAATTTTTAAAATTAATCAAAGAAGGAATGTAAACAAAACTTCTCAGAAATATAAAAGCTAAAAGAATTCACTAGCAGTAGAATTACAATGCAAGAAACTTTTAAGAAAATGTTTAGGCAGGAGGAAAATGATACCAGTGAGAAAATGTATATGCACAAAGCAGTGAAGAACACGGGAAGTGGTAACTACATGGGTAAATTAGATATTTAGGAGTAAATGGATATAATATACATATAAATTACACTAACTAAATTAAATACATAATTCATGTATATTACATAGGTATACATTATGTGTAATTTATATGTAAATTATATATAATAATACGTAATTTAAAAACTAATCTCTTTAAACAAAGGATTAGAGTACCGATGTTAACTGATTTCAACTCTTATTATACAGTTACAGTGGCCAAGATAATGTGGAATTGGTATAAAGACAAATAGGTCCATAGAATTCAGTAAATTATTTCAGATATAAGCAACAAATGTGCAAAGTGGAGAAAGTGTAACCTTTTCAACAAATAGAAGTGGAACAATTGGATAGCCATATACAAAAGAAATGAACCTTAATTCATACTTTTCACCATTTAAAAAAGTGCTTAAAATGTGTCATAGAGCTAAATGTAAAACCTAAAACCATGTGAAAATAAATTAAGACTACCAAAATGAGAAAAATAGAGGCTATTAATTCATCACTCGGTATATCAAGGGAGTCAGCTACCATCACTTGCCACAGAGACTCACACGGGCAGAGGAACAGTAAGCTTTATATTGGGAAAAGATAAAAGGAAGGCCTAGGTAGGACCTTTCGAGGCAGCTGTTCTAGGGAAGCTGGAATGGGCTTACTAGGAGCAGGGCATCTTACGTGTCTGGTTGGGGAGTCTAGTTGGCATTTTGGTTGACCCTGAGTTGGAACTGGGTGCAAATTTAGGGAAGCAGACAATTATTGACCAAGTCCTGACCACTTTTGGCCAATTGCTGCAGGGGTTGTGGGTCAGAGTTCTGTATCATATATGGTCCAACTAGTGTCCCATTGTATATTCAGTCTCTCAGCCTCAAAACCAGTAGAGAAAAACATAAGAGAAAATAATTTTACCTTGGTTTTGGCAACATATCTTAGAGATGACACTAAATGCACAACATATATAAAAAAAATTAATATACTGGACTATGAGCATGTCTGCTTACAGAAAGTCACTGTTAAGAGAATAAAAATACAAGCCCACAGCTGGACAAAATATTTGCAGATGATGTATCTGATAAAGAACTCATATCTAACTTTTTTCTCTTTTTTTGCTATCTATTTAGTTTATTATTATTATTTTAAAATTACATTTTACCTACAATATTATAATGGTTTCAGGTGTACAGCACAGTAATGAGTCATTTATATAACTTACTAAATCCTCATTCGGATACAACTCGTTCCCCTCTAACACCTTACATAGTTATTACGATGTTGTTGACTATATAACCAATGCTGCATGTTATATCCCTATGACTATGAATTTGTATTTCTGGATTTTTCCCCTTTTTTCCCCAACCCCTCCAGCTCTCCTCCCATCACCCCAATAAATCTAGTACTCATCACCTTGTAACAATCAAAGTAAACTTCTCCATCCCTTTTCTTCATTTTACCCACTCTCCCTTTTCCCATCCCATCTTAAAGTCCTGAAAACCAAGTATTTTTCTTGGTTTTCATTCATCTTAATGAATTCCCTTAGCTATTTTTTTTTTTTAATCTGAGAAGCTCTTTATCTGTCCTTCAATTGTGAATGCTAGCCTTGCTGGATACATTATTCTTGGTTGTAGATCCTTGGTTTTCATCACGTTGAATATTTTCTGCCATTCCTTTCTGGCCTGTAAAGTTTCTGGTGTGAAATCTGCTGAGAGTCAAATGGGTGTCCCCTTATAAGTTACTACTTGCATTTCTCTTGCTGTGTTTAGAAATTTCTCTTTTTCCTTAACTTTTGCCATTTTAATTATGATGTGTCTCAGCGTGTTCCTGTTTGGGATCATCTTATTTGGGACTCTCTGTGCTTCCTGGGCTTGTATGTCTATTTTCTTTGCTAAGTGAAGAAAATTTTCATTATTTCTTCAAATAATTTCTCGATTCCTTGCTTTTCCTCTGTCCCTCTGTCCCTATTATTTTGATATTTTTATTCAAATAATTTTTTTTTGTCGGTTCCCTGAGTGGGAATCAAACCCAGGCTGAGACAGTGAGAGCGCTGACCCTAGCCACTACACCACCAGGGAACCCCCTGCTTCTCTGTAAATAATTTCTTGATCCTTGCTTTTCCTCTATCCCTTCTGATAGGCCTATGATGGGAATGTTTTTCTGCTTAATACAGTCCCAGAAGAATTTCGAACCATTCTCATTTTTTTGGATTCTTCTTTCATTTCTTTTTCTGATTGAATGTTCTCTGCTGGCTTTTCTTGCAAATCACTGCTTTGCACTTCTACTTCATCTAGTTTGGTGACTTTTGTTGCGTTCTTTATTTCAGTTAATATAATCACTGTCTCTGTCTGGTCCTTTATAATGGTGTGTATGCCTTCCTTTATGCTTGCTATCTCTCTGTTGAAATTATTATTCGGTCCCCTAAGCATTTTTATAATCATTGTTTTGAGCTCTGTTTCTGATGGGTCAACTGTCCCCATCTCTTTTACTTTTTTTGTCTGTTGTTCAGATTTATTTTGAGTGTCCTTTTTCTGGTTTCTCATTCTGGTAGTCTCTCTGGACACTAGGTGCTACAGTTTCTTTGGTGTTCGTTGCTGATACTGGGCAGGCAGAAATCTGTGGGGGAGGGATGTTCACAGCTTTCTTTTCTTCCTGGGACTGCAGGGGCTGTGCAGGTATTTTGGGGGTAATTATGTCTTTCTGTTCTCGGTTTGCCCTGTGTGAGCACTCTGCCCTGAGCCTTGGGGTCAGCTCTCCTGAATGCTGGTCTTTCAGATCGTGTTGGTTGTGGGCTCATAAACACACATGCAGCCCCACCCCCTCCTTCTCCTTCCTGGTAAGCGTTGCACTGCAGCTCCTCACTGCCATCACTCCCCTCTTCTGGGAACTGGAGTGAAGTCAGGTCTCTGCATCCTTTGTTACGGTCTGCACCACCTGGGGGCCAAAGTGAGGCCTGGTTCCAGTATCTGACGCTCTGCCTCTGGGACTCCTTTCCTCTGTTCTGCAGACCAAGTGAGGTCCAGAATGTTCTCCCGCCATCTTTTTCCTCGTTCCTCCCCCAGTGGGAGAGTTCCAAGTGGAGACCTGCACACAGCCCACACCTCTGCACTTCCCTTTTTATTTTTCCTTTGTTTAACCCTCTGCCCACCTGCAGGTACCTTAATGTGATGAGCGGGTTTCTTAGCTGTGATTGTGCGATGGGTAGAGGGTCCTTGGTTGAGGTATAGATGTTTTATTAGTTGCAATCTCCAGGGGAGTTTTCAGAGATCCCTCTCACACTGCCATTTTGTTGTTCCCCAAACTCATATCTAATTTCTGTATAGAAGTCTTGAAAGGTGATAATGAGAACAAACAACCCAACTTAAAAATAGATATAAGATTTGAACAGATACTTCACCAAAGAACTTATTTAGATAGCAAATAAGTATGTGAACTAATGCTCAACAACCTTAGTTATTAGAGAAATTAAAACTACAAAAATATAACACGGCATACCTATTGGAATGGCTGAAATGACTAATCATATCAGGTGTTGGTGAGGATGTGGAGGAAAGGGAACTCCCATACACTCCTGGTAGGAACTTAAAGTACAACCATTTTGGAATTGAATTTGGTAGTTTTATACACTTACTATATGACCCAGACATTCCACTCCTAAGTATTTACCCAAGAGAAATGAAAACATACGAGTATGTCCATATGCAGACTTGTACATGAATGTTTATAACACTTTTATTTGCAAAAGTTATCAACTGTCAACTACCCAAATGTCATCCACAGAAACAGATTTTGATTATCCATACAAACGAATGCTACTCAGGAGAAAAGAAAAGAAAAGAAAGAACTATTGGTACCCACAACAGAATAATTATTATGAGTGAATGAAGCTAGACAAAAAAAAAAAAAAAAAAGGGCACATACTATATAGTTCCATTTGTATAAAATTCTGGAAAATGCAAACTATTATATAGTGACCAAAAGCCAATTATTCATTGGGAACAGGGACAGAGAATGGAGGTGTGAGAGGCAGGGATTAAAAAGGGAGGGCTTCGGGGGGTGCTATCTATGTTCACTATCTTGATTGCAGTGATGATTTAACATGTCAAAATTAATCAAATTGTGTGCATTAAGTAAATTTATCAAATTGTATATATTAAGTCTCTCAAAAATACCCCATAAAGCTATTAAAATCTACATAGATAAGTGATTGTGAAAAAAGAGTAAAAAATGTTTTATTATAATATAAAGAGCTCAATAACCTGCTAGGAGTGTAAATTTATGTGCCTGCTATTACTGAGGTTTTTTTCCATAGAAAGTATATCTATGATAGGATTGGTGTTATAGAGCCCCAAATTCTGCAGATGGAGACCCCTGTGTGCACGTTATTCATCTGATAATAACCAGCACTCCATCCCTCACTTTCCCTTGCATACTGGAAATGTACACTTCTCAGATCTGCCAAGTCCCCTCTCAGTGGAAGCCTAGTGCTTGGCTTGGAAAATAGCAGACCCTCTTAAATGCCAGTGGAAACTATATCAACAAAATAAAAGAAAATGCTCTCTTTCTCACAGGCACATAAAAGCAGAAAGTATTCCATTTCATAAATTTGCCCTTGTAGGTGTATTTTTTCTAGCAAAGAAATCCCCTAAGACACTTGGTTTTCAGGGACTGTTGCTCTGGTCTGTGAGATGTCAGTTATCCTTGAGAGACACTGTCACTATGAATGGTTGTTTACTTAATGTCCTGTGGCCATGACAATACTGAACTTGATTTCAGTTTTCTGATAGGCATTAAAAACCTGTGAATTTTCATAATCAGCCCAGGAGTAGATCATCACATTTCAATCTTCTTCCGCTTACAAGAAGGACCTGAAACTTGTGATTGCTCATTTTCTCATTTAAACAAAAGAGTTGAAGTCCCCTGACATTTCAAAGAACACTTGACACAACACACTGTTAGCTGCTCAACTTTGTTTTTCAGGCCACAGGAACTCTCACCTCCGTTCGTGACACACCCGAAATCTTCCTCTTTCCTCTCCTAAGTAGCCATAGCCCCGCGGCCCTCAGGCAGGACAAGGCCAGGCAAATGTAAACCACTACCCCCATCTCCTAGAGGCCTAGCTCTGAGACTGCAGTAAGCGCAGGGACCCGCAGGAGCCAAGCAAAATCCCTCCGTCCAGCACCCACCTCCCTACCACACCAGTCCCCAGGATTCCTTTCTGGCTCCTAAACAATCATGTGCAAAAGGGAAACGGACTGGGAGTTCCCTGATGGTGTAGTGGCTTAAGGCTTCGGCGTTGGCGCTGTCAGCGCTGTGGCCTGGGTTCGATTCCCAGTCAGGGAACTACCCACATACCAAAAAGCAAAAAAAAAAAAAAAAAAAAAAAAAAAGGGAAACGGACTCACTCACCGCCGCCTAGCCTCTACGGACAGAGCCCGCGGGAGCTCCACGAACTACCCGACGTGGGATACGGGGATTCGGGGACTATGCACGGGCCCTGCTCACTCAGTGAAATGCTGTAACGGTCTGAGGCGCGACATGCCAATGCAAGGACTTACAAGCAACTCGCGGAACACAGACCCTTGTGGTGGACTGGACACTGTCCCTATTTGTCCTGAGGCCACACCTCACTGGTTTCACCTTCAGGAGCCGGGCACCTGTGCAGTCGTTTCCTCTGCAGTTCTTCCTGCCCCTGAGCTGTGGGGAAACCTTACCTGCGATGCTGCGCGCCCGTCCCGCCTCCCCAGCTCGCCTGGCGTCCCAAACCGCCCTGCTCCAGGACCCTCCACTGCACGCCTGTGGGAAATTGCAACTGAGAAGTGCTTTTCCTGAGAAGTTTTCCCGAGTGGGAAAACAGTTCCCGGGGCAGTGCCAGGCCCGGGAGCTGCGGACGCTGCACCCCGCCGCCGCCGACCCTTGGTGGGGGCCACCCGCGGACCTGTGCACAGCAGCGCAGAGGACTCATTAGCCGTCCAGGTTTCTCCTCTGCAGCGAGCTCCTCTCCGGGAGGGAGCGATGGAACCTCCCAAGTCCAGAGCCGCGGTCTTGACCCTGCAGGGTCCGGTCCTTGTGTCTGCTGAACTCGGTGACACCTCGAGGGGCGGGGCGGCGTGCAGCAGACGGAGGGACAGCCCACAGTATCGCCTCTGTGGGCGGGACACCGCACTCCAGAAAGGGCAGCAGCCTTGGTTATCGTTGGTGGATAAGTGGGGGGAGTGACTGGGGGGGCGGG
>PVJL010009867.1:0-53788 GCA_004026885.1 Lyroderma lyra | reverse complement strand
TTCATTTTTATTGTTAGACTTATTGGGGTGACATCTGTTAGCAAGGATTACATAGGTTTCAGGCATACAATTCCACAGTGCATTGTCAACTTGATGCATAATAAGTTCACCGCCTAATGTGACCCCTCTTTCCATCCCCTTATATTTAGCTTCCCCCCCTCCTCTCCCACCCCCTCCCCTTTCTCCCCTCCCTAACCCATGATTTCACTCATATGCGGAATATAAAACTGAAAGCAAAGAAAAAAAGAACTGAACAAACAAATAACCCATGGACACAATCGATAGTTTAATGTTTATTTGGGGACGAGTGGGTTAGGGAGAGATTATTCTTAATAAAATCAAAAGCCAACAGAAGATTTTTAAGTAAACAAGTAAAAACAATTCATTGATTTTGTAATATAGATCTGTGAACGAACTCCAGTGATGAAAATCCTGAGGAAAATATGGAAGGAGAGAACTCAATTAGAAAGCTAGTACAGTAAGTCAAGTGGCAAATGATTACAGATTGTGCCAGAGTGTTAGTAGTAAGGAGAGAGTGATTGGACACGATATATATTTGGAATGCAGAGCCAAAAGACTTGTGGATAGTTTGGATGTAAGGTATAAGAAAAAGGGAAAGAGAGGAATTTGGGATGAGTCTGAGGATTTTATCCAGTTCAAATCCCATTCATCATGGCTCAATTCAAAGCCACCTCCTCTGGGAAGCTTTCCCAGACACAAACTACCTTACCACCACTAAAAGCAATGTTTTCCTCTCGATTTCCATTGCTGCTGCATGATGCTAACAAGAGCACTCTACCTTCTGAAAGAGCAGAGCTACCTGTACTCATATCCCTCCCTCACTTGACTTAAAGTTCCTCAGGGTCTGTGTCACTGTCATCTTTGTAGTCTTCAGTGAACCCAACACAATGGCTTGTGCAGAATATATGACCAATAAATATTGGTAAAATTGACTAGATTAACTAAACTGAAGCTGTTTGTTATTGCTTCCAGTGCATAGTTACAAGTTTCCAATCATTAGAAGGTAAACAGAAGAATTATTTCAACATCAAAAGCTTTTAATTATTAGAGTTCATTTAATGGATACCTCTGCTAAATTGACATGAATTATTGACATCATGAAAATTAAAATGTGGTCCCTTGATTAAAAGGAAGTTCTTATGTTGAATGAGGAGGGATGTAGAGAGTGCTGAAGGGTGGGATATTGAGTGGGTCCAGTTCCCAGCCCATGTTTAGTTAGGAAAACTGTGAGGAGAATTAAAAACTATCTAGAGGAGGACCAAAATGATACTTAAAAAATGGCAAAGGTAACAGGAGGCAGGGATTTTGGAAGCATGAGAGTTTAAGCATATGAATGTGGGTTCAAATTTCAGCTATATCATTTGTTAATCATGGTAATCTAAGGAAGTCATTTTTTTCAGTTATTGCTTGTTGTTAATTGAGGTAAAGCTTATGTGCAAAAGGTGCATCAATCTTAAACTATACAACCTGATGAATTTTTACAGATGCATACACAGATGTAAGCATCCTTCAGATCAAAATATAGAACATTTCCAGCATCCCAGAAGATTTCCTTATGACCCATTCACAGTCAGTACCTTCTTGAAAGGTAGCTACAATTATAACCTATATCACCATATGTGTCTTTGCCTGTTTTCAGTCTTCATGTAAATGAAATTATACTTAATGCACTCTTTGGTGTCCAGATTCTTTCTGAGCAACTTATTGAAACTCTTTACACCCCAGTTTCCTCATCTATATAATAGAAATGCTAATACCACTTACATCACAGGGGTGTAAGAGTTTAATGAGACAAAGCATTATAAAATACTCAAGATAGTGCTTGGGATATAGCATGTACTGAGTAAATACGCATATTAGTCCTTTCCTTCCTTCGCTCCCTTCTAAATTCCTAGAGCTGTATTAGGCACTAATATTGGTATACAAGAGAAGTATAAAGGCAGTTTATATCCTTAAGGAGCTTATAATCTAGCTAGGGAAACAAGGATATAAAGTGCTTGGTAAGCAGTAAAGGACAATATTACCGTATTTTGCCATGTATAATGTGCTTCCATGTATAACGTGCACCCACGATTTTGTCCCAAACTTTCAGGGGAAAAAATCCTGTGTTTTATTTTTTAAATTCAAATTTTTATTTTTTTATATTTAGGTACTTGTGGTTTTTTTTTTTTGTATTATAAAGAAATTTCAGCATTGATTTTTTAACATAACTCATATATAGAATATAAAACTGAAAGCAACAAAGAAACAAAAATTCATGGACACAATCAATAGTTTAGTGGTTTACCTGTGGGTAAGGGGGGAGTTGGGGGAGGAGAGAGGGGGAGCCAAATATATACTGATGGAAGGAGAACTGACTCTGGGTGGTGGACACATAGTGTAATACATAGATGATGTATTGTAGAATTGTACACCTGGAACCTATTTAATTTTTATTAACAAATGTCACCCCAATAAATTTAATCATCAAAAATGATTATCATATTCCAGGATATTATTTTACATATGGATATCATTATTGATTTCTGGAGTTACACTTTTAACTCATAAGCATTAATAAAAGAATTAAAAACATTTATTAGATACATAATTAGAACTACTCATGTATAAAGGACATCCTTATTTTTCCCTCACAAATATGTGCAAAAAAGTGCATTATATATGGCAAAATATGGCAATATAAGATACTATTAAGATAATGAATATAGTAATACCAATTTCTAATCTCACTGCTAATTAGAGAGGAGTCAGGCAATGGTTAAAAAAGCAAATGTTTTTAAGTTTTTGAACTTCTAATCTGTCTCCACTTTCCCTGCTTACCAGCTGTGTGACCTTGGGGATGTCCCATAATGTCCTTAAGCCTCGGTTTCTTTATATGTAGAGTGGGAATAATACTATTATCTACCTCATGGGACTGTTGAGGAAATTGAATACAACCTGTGTCAAGTGCCTGCCATAGGGCTGGGAACATAGTATAAATTTAAATACTAGGATTTATAAAGATCCAGACATACTAGTTAGTCAGGCTTGACTAAATGGTTTGCAAAGTCTCACCTATTCCAGCTGAATAATAGCAGAACCCCTAAGGTGACTGTTGAAGCTCAAAGAGCCACCTCTTTGTTTACCCCTCTTCTTTTCTTTAGTAAACACCTGAAATACTACCAATGACAATTGGGCTATAAACTCTACCTCTGAACCACCTTCCTCTCTAGCATGCTCCTTTTTTTGTACCTGAAGCTTAACTCTTAGCGAACCAGGTCCCCAACTGGAATTCCTTCTTGGAAGGCTGACTGTGCAGCCTTCTGCCAGGAGCCATGGCAAGCTCACTCCAGTCTAGCAGTGGAAGACTCATTAGTCACAGAGAAATGCAATTTTCATGGAAATTTTAAGTCAACATTTGGAAATCAAAATTATTTAAACACTGTAGCATCATAGTGTTTTGAGAAAATATTTTGGAAATGGCTTTATGCATTCTGCATTCCACAATAGTTTGAAGAAAAACCATTAAAATCAACATGTCTTGAAAATATTTTTTATTTCAAAACAGGTGTCTCAAAAGTCTTTTGCAGATATGATGATTAGTGAGACAATTCAGCCTTAGAGAATGTTTTCTCTAATGTTGTTCTGATGATTGTATTTTTCAGACTTGATTTAGTCAGATTATTGTCTCATAACCATACTTATTTTCTATCTTCAGACTCAGCCAACAGTCCAAAGAAATTTAACACCTTAAATCTTCAATTTAATGCTTTTGTTGAATAAATGAATCATCTTTTTCTTTTTGTCTTGGCTTACAGAGGTAAGTTACATAGAGGTAACTATTTTATCCTTGTTTCTGTTTTTCTCTACCTTTTTTTACAAAATAGCCTTATTGAGGAGTAATTGGTATACAAAAACTGTCACATATTTAATGTATGCAATTAAGTAAGTTTTGACATATGCATACACCTGTGAAACCATCACACAGTCAAGGTAATAGACATATCCATCACATCCAAACACTTCCTTGTGTCCCCCCTTTTTGTGACAAGAACACTTAATATGAGATCTAACCTCTTAATGCAGTGGTTCTCAACCTTCCTAATGCCCTGACCCTTTAATACAGTTCCTCATGTTGTGGTGACCCCCATAAAATTATTTTTGTTGCTATTTCATAACTGTAATTTTGCTACTGTTATAAATCATAATGTAAATATCTTTTATGTGTTTTCCGATGATCTTAGGCAACCCCTGTGAAAGGGTCGTTCAACCCCCAAAAAGGGTCGTGACTCACAGGTTGAGAACTACTGTGACTTAAGTACTTCAGTGCCCCTCTGTGAAACTCTTAGAAGAAAAGACAGAGGAAAACCTTGTTGATATTGGTCTTGACAATGATTTCTTGAAAGCACAAGCACACTAAAAGCACAAGCAACAAAATCAAAAGTAGACAAATGGGGACTACATCAAACTAAAAAGCTTCTGCACAGCAAAGGAAGCAATCTAGAATGAAAGGAAAATCATGGACTAGGAGAAAGTATTTGCAAGCCTTTCTAAGAGGTTAGTATCCAAAGCACATAAGAAACTTCTACAAATCAATAGCAAAAACTCCAATAACCCAGTTCTACATGGTTTTCCTATCACTCTTCTGATTTTTATTCATTTCCCCTGTTTTCCTGGTTTTTATGTTAATCTGCCTCATATATGTTTTGGAAGTAGATGTATTTGACATATAATACATAACTTTTTAAAAATATACAAACAAGAAAAAAATTACTCAGTAGATATTGAGCAAAATATTTGAACTGGCATTTCACAGACTAGGAAATCTGATGTCATGGAAAAGTGCAAAATTGCAGTAGTATTGAGATAAATGTAATGGAAATATCATGAGATATTGCTTAACACATTTAAATGGCAAAATTAAAAAGTCATATAATAATGTGAGCAAGTGATGATATGGAGAAATCATATATTGTCATGTATTGATGGTGGGAATGTGAACTGGTACAGCCACTCTTGAGAGTAATCTGGAAGTGTTTAATGAAATTAAATATGAATAAGCACTATGACCAAAGAACCCATACATTAACAGACATGTGCAAGGATATTTATGAAATCATTTCTTGTGATGGCATCAAAGATAGGCTGACCATACATACCATTTTACTTATTGATATATTCACTCATCTATTCATTTATTTATTTATTTTGACAATGGACTGTTTATTAAATGATACAGAATTATTTTTTTAGGTGTGAAAAACTGTGATAATTATATAAGAGAAATGTCCTTATTCTTAGGAGAAGCATACTGGAACATTTAGGGGTGAAGTGTTATGATGCTTGCAAATCATTGTAAACTTATTAAGAAAAAAACACATATAAAAAGCAAGTGTGAATAAATATATTCAATTGATGAAAAGCACATTCATATTTATTACATTATTTGTTTGTTTGTTTGTTTCTTTCTTTCTCTCTTCTTATTAGACTTATTGGTGTAACATTGGATAACAAGAATTACATAGATTCCAGGTATACAATTCTATAGTACATCATCTATGTGTTGCATTATGTGTTCACCATCATGTCAGTTCCCTTTCCATCAGCATGTATTTGACTCCCTCTCGCTCCTCTTCCACTCTCTTCCTCTTATCCCACTCCTCCCTCCTTACCCCCCGGTAAGTACTAAACTATTGACAGTGTCCATAGTTTATTTTTTTTCTTTGTTACTTTCAGTTTTATATTCCACATATGAGTGAAGTCATATGGTTCTTGTTTTTCTCTGACAGGTTTATTTCCCTTAGCATGATGTTCTTGAGGTTCACCCATTTTGTTGCACATGGTAGTATTTCATCTTTTTGTATAGCTGAATAATATTCCATTGTGTATATGTACCACAGCATTCTTATCTATTGAAGGGAACATTGGTTGTTTTCATGTCTTGGCCACCATGAGGAGCACTGCGATGAACATTGGGATATATAAGCCTTTGCAGGCTAAGGTTTATAAATTTTTCAGGTATATACCCAGAAGAGGGATTGCTGGGTGATATGGTAACTCCATTCCCAGTTTTCTGAGGAACCTCACACCATCCTCCAAAGTGGTTGTACCAATTTACATTTCCACCAGCAGTGTGCAAGAATTCCTTTTTCTCCACATCCTCTCCAGCACTTGTTATTCCTTGTCTTGTTGATAATAGACATTCTAACAGGTGTGAGGTGGTATTTCATTGTGGTTTTGATTTGCATTTCCCTAGTAGCTAATGAGGTTGAGCATTTTCTCATATGTTTATTGGCCATTTGTATATCTTCATGGTAGAAGTGTTCAGGTCCTCCGCCCACTTTTAAATTGGGTGGTTTTTTTTTGTTGTTTTTTTGTTTTGTTGTTGTTGAGTGGTATTAGTTCTTTATATATTTTAGATATTAGACCCTTATCAGATACATTGTTTGCAAATATTTTCTGCCATTCTGTTGGCTGTCTCTTTGCTTTGGTGATGATTTCTTTTGCTGTGCAGAAGCTTTTTAGCTCGATAGAGTCCCATTCATGTATTTTTCTTTTACTTTCCTTGCCTTTGAGTTCAGGTTCATTAAGTCCTCCTTAAGGCTGAAGTCTATAAATTTAGTACCAATGTTTTCTTCTATACAGTTTACTGTTTTGGGTCTTATGTGGTGGTCTTGAAACCATTTTGAATTAATTTCAGTATATGGTGACAGTTCACAGCTCAGATTCATTCTTTTGCATATGGTTTTCCAGTTTTCCCAGCACCATCTACTCAAGAGGCTTTCTTTTTCACAATGTATGTTTTTTGCTCCTTTATCAAAAATTATTTGTCATATATTTGTGGATTTATTTCTGGGTTTTCAATTCTGTTCCATTGGTCTGTGTGTGTGTTTTTCTGCCAATACAAAGCTGTTTTAATTACTGATGTTTTGTAGTATAAATTGAAATTGGGGAGCATGATACCACCAGCCTTATTCTTTTTATGTAGTATTGCTTTGGCAATTTGAGGTCTTTTGTGGTTCCATAAAAATCTGATATTGTTTTTCTTTTTTGTGAAAGCATGTTTGTGGGATTTAGATAGGAATTGCATTAAATTTGTAAATTGCTTTGGATAATATGGCCATTTTAACAATATTGTCTTTGTATCCATGAACATGGGATATCTTTTCATTTCTTTGTGTCCTCCTCTACTTCTTTCAAAAGTGTCTTATAGTTTTTCACATAGAAGTTTGTCATGTTCTTTGTGAAGTTCATTCCCAGGTATTTCATTCTTTTTGTTGTGATCACAAAGGGTATTGATTGTCTCATTTCTTTTTCTGAGGTATTGTTGTTTGTATATAGAAATGCAATTGATTTTTGTACATTGATTTTGTTTACTGCAAATTTACTGTATTTGTTTATTGTTTCTAATAATTTGCTGGTGGAGTCTTTGGAATTTTTTATATAAAGGATCATGTCATCCGGAAATAGTGACAGTTTGACTTCTTCTTCCCTATTATGGATAACTTTTATCCCTTTCTGTTTCCTGATTGCTCTAGCAAGAAGTTCCAGTACTATATTGAATAGCAATGGTGACAGAGGCATCCCTGTCCTGTTCCTGATTTTAGGGGAATGGGCTTCAGCTTTCCCCCTCTCAGTATATTAGCTGAGGATTTCTCATATATGGCCTTTATTATGTTGAGGTTCTTTCCTTCTATGCCCATTTTATTCAGTGTTTTGATCATAAGTGGAAGTTGTATCTTGTCAAATAATTTTCCTGCTTCAATTGACATAATCATATGGTTTTCATCTTTTACTTTGTCTATGTGGTGTATTACATTGATTGATTTTCCTTCGTTGAACCATCCTTGTGGTGCTGGGATGAATTGTCACTTGATCATGGTGCATAATCTCTTTAATGCATTGTTGTATTCTATTTGCTAATATTTTGTTAAGATTTTTGCATCTGTATTCATCAGAGATATTTATCTATAGTATTTTTTTTTTGTCCTTACCAGGCTTCAGTATTAGGGCAATGTTGGCTTTGTAGAATGAGTTGGGAATTTTTCCTCATCTTAAATATTTTGGAAGAGTCTGAGGAAGATAGGCATTAACTCTTCTTTGAATGCTTAGTAAAATTCATTAGTGAGGCCATTTGGTCCAGGGCTTTTGCCTTCGTGAAGGTTTTGCATGATTGTTTCAATTTCTTTACTATTGATTGGTCTATTTAGATTATCCAGTTCTTGATTCAGTCTAGGTAAAATATGTTTTTAGAAACTTGTCCATTTCTTCTAGGTTTTTAAATTTAATGGCACAAAGACTTTCATAATACAGATGTACCATTTTAAAGGGTACAGAAAGTAATAGTACTGTCCTGTTTCAAATGGTATGTATGGTCAGCCTACTGAAACCTTGAATTTAGCCCAATGAGACTAGGCTGATCATATGTACCATTTGAAATGGAACATTACCATAGTTTTCTGTCCCATTTAATACAATACATCTGGTTAGCCTAATCATAAGCAACCTAGATATTTATGATTAGGGGGCTGGATAAGTAAAATGTGATATATGCACATTATGAGAATGCCATGTAAGATCAGAACTAAAGTCTAAATACATGTCTTAGCTAAGGCTGCCATAACAGAATGCCATAGACTGGGTGGCTTAAACAGCAGACTTTTATTTTCTCACAGTTCTGGAGGCTGGAAGTTCAAGATCAGAGTGACAGCATGGTTAGTTTTGAGGTGAGGATTTTATTCCTGAAATGCAGATGGCTATTTTTTTTTCATGTGTTCTCATGTGCCACAGCTAGAGAAAGCAAACTCTCCTATGTCTTTTTATAAGAGCACTAATCCCATCATGAAGTCCTTACTGTCATGACTTTCATGTAACTGTAATTACTTCCCAAAGGCCCCCTTTTCTTTCTTTTTTTTTTTTTTTTTTTTGCTTTTTGGTACATGGGTAGCTCCCTGGCTGGGAATCGAACCCAGGCCGCAGTGCTGACAGTGCCAGCGCCGAAGCCTTAAGCTACTACACCACCAGGGAACTCCCAGGCCCCCTTTTCTAACTACCATCATATTGGGGTTTAGGGCTTCAACATATGAATTTTGGAGAGACTTCAACATTCAGTTTATAGCAGTATACCTAAATTAACATGAATAGATCTTAAGGAAAAATGATGTAGAGTGAAAAATCAATAAAGGGAATTCCATAGTGTAATACAATTTATGGTAAAAACATAAAATTTCAAGATCACACCTGTATCAAATATATGAGCTATTGATTGAAAAGATGTTTATTAAGTATATTAGAATGAATGCTTATGGGGCAGAAGGGAAATGAGATAGGGGCTGGGAAGTTAAAAGAAAAAATAGGTGAAGGAAACAAATATACAAGCCCAGGAAGCACAGAGAATCCCAAACAAGATAAATCCAAATAGGCCCACACCAAGATACATTATAATTAAGATGGCAAAGGTTAAAGACAAAGAAAGAATACTAAAAGCAGCAAGAGAAAAGCAACTAGCTACTTATAAAGGAGCTCCCATAAGGCTGTCAGCTGATTTCTCACCAGCAGAAAATATTCAATATGATGAAAGGCAAGGACAAACAACCAAGATTACTCTACCCAACAGGGCTATCATTTAAAATTGAAGGACAAATAAAGAGCTTCTCAGACAAAGGAAAGCTAAAGAAGTTCATCACCACCAAATCAGTATTACAAGGAATGTTAGAGGAAGTGCTTTAAGATGGGAAAAAAAGAAAACATTATGAACAATAAAATAGGAATAGGTAAACTTCAATGATTACCTTTAATTTAAGTGGATTAAAAGCTCCAATCAAAAGACATGAAGGGTATTGCACTGAGTGGAGTGTCAAACAGAGGAAGACAGACACAAGTTGACTTAGCTTATAGGTGAAATCCAAAGAAGAAAATAAACAAGTGGAATAGGAACAGATTCATAGATATAGAAAACAATCGGTTTGTTGCCAGATGGGAGTAAGTTTGGGGAAGGGGGTGAAATAAGGGGAAGAGATTGGGAAGTTCAGTTTGGTGGTTACAAAGTAATAATTATGGGGATATTTGGCATAACATGGGAATATAGTCAATAATGCTGCAATAACTATGTGTGCTGTCAGATGGGTACTGGATTTGTTGGGGTGATAGGAGGAGGGTGGAAGGGGTAGGTGAAGAGGGGGAAGAAATGAAGAAGTACAAATTTATAGTCACAATAGTCACAAGGATGTAAAGTGTAGCATAGGGCATATAGTCAATAACATTGTAATAACTATATATGGTGTCAGATGGGAACCAGATGTATCAGAATAAAGATTTTGTAAGTTATATAAATGTCTTATCACTATGTAGTACACCTAAAACCAATATAATATTGTATGTCAAATGTAATTGAAAAATAAAATAAATGAGAAAAAATAAAACATAAAATTAATTAAAATAAAAAAGAGATGTAATGACTGTGTGCCATTAACCAAGAAATATAAGTGACTCAAATATACGAATCTTGATGTCAAAGTAATTTGAAAAATATTTATAAATTTAAGGTATTTATTACATGTTTCAATGCTAGTTTTTAGAAATGTACAAGAAAACTATTCTGGCCTTTAATATATGGATTTTAAGATATGGATTTGAAGATTAAGCATATTTCTGTGCCTACCTGAGGATCATATGAATGGTATGCAAGGAGTCAAGATGATTTCTATGAAAATGAGGGATTAGATTTTAAAACTAAGCCATACTTTATTTTCAGAATAAGGATGTCTGATGTGGGAGCATATTTTTTTCCCCATAGACATTGCAATGGTAGAAGGTTGTGAATAGGCAACAAAGTGATCTCTGAAGAGAATCATCTCAAAATTTAATTCAAGAACATCCATCTCCTCAAAAGGTAGATGAATGATGCACAGTGTGAATGTTCCTGTCTAGCTTGGGGAATGGGAGTGAAGGTGGAAGGAAGGAAGAATGATTGAAAAAGAGAGGTTATTTGGGGCAGAAAGTTCTACCAAAGTGGCAGCAGGACAGAGAAAAATAGTTATGGATGGGAAAAGTGAGAATAGAGGTTGTATTGATCAGAGAGACTTGGAAATTAGAGGTTATGCTAGATTGGGGGGGTTAAGGGAAGAAAAAGACTTTTCTAAATGGAAACTAAAAGTCTAATATTTAAGTGACTCTCTGTCTTCCATGCCTTGGTCCCCATCAGCCTGAGAGAAATCACCCTGCTGACCCCATCCCCACTACACACATTCTCCCTTGCATGTAACAATAGGATTTGGTTTGAAAGTTGATGGGGATAGGGCATGCAGTCACTGTAAAAGTTGGCTTGCTTAGCTTGCTGGATTCTATTCTGGTTGGGGAGAAACAACAATAGACCCATGACAAAATGCAGTGGGTGTACCATAAAAGTTTCAGAATCATAATTGTGTGTTAGTATTCCAGTTAATTAGCTTTGAGTATAAAACACATGTTTTTCCTTTGGATGTTACTAATAAAATAAGAAATGTGTATGTTTTGAGGGCATAACATGGGGACAGAATTTATTTCATTTTAGGGAACATTATTGAGTGTCTTCTGTAAGCTTAGAATTGAGTTTTTAAAAAAATTATAAGAATGATTGCCAATTCTCAAAAAATTCTGAGTCAATCAACTTTCTAATTCTCAAAGTTTAAACTAGTATTGACATTTTGAAGTCAATCAATCAACATATAGTCCCACCTGTACCTTCCTTTTTGGGAATGGGGCTCTGAATGGTTGCCAGTACAGCAGGGAAGGGAAAAAAAGTTATGCTGAGAACTTACTAGATAGCAGACCTCTTGACTGAGTTTGCTTTGTATTCTTTCATTGGGATTCTGGAAAGGAGGACCTTGAGGAAACAGAAGAAATTGGGGAAATTTGCCTAGAGATGAGGGATGTCTTGGCTGTCTCTAGATGTCCGAGAATTTGTCACTTGTAAAGACAGAACTCTGTCTTGTAGCTCCAGATAGAAAACTCTAGCCCAAGAGAAAACTTTCACAGGGATGATGTTACTTAATGGGTAAAATAATTCAAAAGTATAATAATATTAATAGTTAACAGCTTCCATTTATTGATCACTTACTAGGTGTTAGGCTTTGTGCTGAGCACTCTATTTATTTTTTATTTTTTGTGCTGAGCACTATAAATCCATTATCTTATTTTGTTCTCTCAGAGATACAATGAGCTAAGTGTTGAAACCAACTCTTCCAAAAACTGGCATAAGGTAAAGACAAAATTGGTTTTGTTGAGAAACTGCCACTACAATTTAATCATATTAAGATGAATCTTTTCAGTAGTAGTATTACTTTTCCACTAGATATGAGGGCATGCTGCTCCTTTAAGGCATAGAGAACACTACTCTACATCCTTTTCTGATTATCATTTCCTGAACTCTTGGTTACTCTTTCCCATTTTTTGAGAACCGGCTCTCAGACTTCTTTGACACCCCAGGTCTTGCCATCATCCTAGGTGACCTCCACAATATCTGCATGGAAGACCTATATCACACACCTCATACCTCCCTGATCTTTGAGCTTTTACCTCAATCATTACCAACCATTTAATATCACTGCACATGACATCACCATACAAGACTCAACTCCAATATCCATTGTAGCAAAATCGTGCAGCAAAGGCTAAATTCATGTCATTGACTCTTTGACTTCATTGAGATGTCCGGTGCCTCAAATACTTCCTTTTATCATAATTTTTTCACCTTCTCCAACCAGGATCTTGGGGGCATGTGTATTTATCACTGACTGCATCTTCATCCCCTTGCTCTCTAAATACCACATCTACACTAATTAGCCTCAGATTTGGGTACCTCCAAGCATTTGATTTCTCTGTCCTGTGATGTTCAATATGGGAGAAAGAGAAAGCACCCCAAACAAGGAATGCCTACATTAATTTTTAATCTCAGCTGGGCCCTCAGGCCACTCAGCAATCCTTTTAAAAGGCCCAGGTCATCTCATTATCCCTTTGTCTTCCAATTTGTATTCCAAGTTTCTTCATCACGCTCCTCAAGTAACAGCCCCCTTCATTTTACTTCATTTTACATTCCTCCACCCCAAACAACTACTTAGACTCTTGCTTCCCAAAGGAAAATGAAGCGACACTCAATTCCTCATCCCCACATCTACAAATGTTTCAAGATTCACTAGCCCTCACTTTATATTTCTCCAGTCTCAGAAGAACTGGCTGTCTTCCAGTTCCTCTACCCTTTTCTGTATCTCTTCCTTTTCCTCTTCCCTAGAACTTTGCTTACAATATTATCAATTTTCTATCATGAATCTTTATTCTCTCCCTCCCTACTTCCCCATTACCTTGTTATTCACATGCTCAACTGTCCCTCTTCTTTAGAAGTCTTGTTTTTACTCAATTGCCTCCTTTGTTTACTATTAAAGTAAGTTATTAACATGAATGGTCAGTACTCAATCTCTAACTTTCCGCCTTTATTCTCTCCTCAGGCTAGTGTGATCTGGCCCTCAATCATACCACTTCATTGACACTGAACGCATCATAATTACACAATAATCCTGATTTTATTTTGTATTATGGCTTTATTGAGGAATGAAATAAATTGTACATATTTAAAATGAACATTTTGATGAGTTTTGGCACATGTATACACCCATGAAACTATTATTCCATCAAGATAATAAACATATCTATCATCACCAAAAGTTTCAAGGTACAGCTCTGTAAACCTCTTTGTAAAGGCAAGTCTGTGGCTTGCCTTTTCTTTTTGTAACAGTGATTTTGGGGAGCAATAGTTTTTCATTTTGGTGAAGTCCAATGATCAACTTTGCTTTCGTAGTTTGTGCTTACTGTATTCTAGTTAGAAAATCTTTTCCAAATGCAAGGCTACTTAGAGTTTCTACTATGTGTTCTGCTAGAAATTTTATTGTTTTAAGTCTTTGACTCGGTTTGAGTCAATTTTTGTATATAGTGTGAGATAAGATATCCCATTGTGGGGGTTTCCAGGGTTCCCTGGTGGTATAGTGGCTAGGCTTTGGTGCTCTCATCGCCATAGCCTGGGTTCGATTCCCACTCAGGGAACCAAGCAAAAAAAAAAAAAAAAGAAAAGATATCCCATTGTTTGAGCATCATTTATTGAAAAGGACTTTCCCATTGTCAATAATTAATTTACCCTATATGTGTGCATCTTTTTATGGACTCTATTCTCTTCTACTGATAATATATGTCTATCTTTATACCAGTACTACATTGTCATGAGTATTACACTTTTACAACAAATCTTAAAACTAGGTGGTTTGTTCTTTGTTTTTTATCAAAATCGTTTTTGGCACATGCAGATCCTTTGAATTGCCGTATAAATTTTATAATAAACTTGTCAATATCTCCAAAGGACCTGCTGGGATTTTGATTGTGATGATTCTGTAGATCAATTGGGAGAGAACTAATATCTTTATATTTGAGCCTTCTGATCTGTAAAGATGGCATATCTCTCTATTTAGTTGGATTGTCTTAAATTCTCTCAGCAATACTGTATATGTGTCTTCCATATAAAATTTCAAATTTATTCTTGAGACTTTGATGTTATTGAAAACAATATTTTAAAATTTTTATTCCTTTTCTTGATAAAATACAATAGATTTTTAATTTTTAATTTTTTCTTGAGATATAATTGACATTTACCATTATATAATTTCAGATGTAAAACATGATTTGATATTTGTATACACATATATTGCAGAATGATCACAATAAATCTAGTTAACACCACATAATTACAATTTTATGAGAATTTTAAATATCCATTGTCTTAGTAAATTTCAAATTTCAATACAGTATCACTAACTGTAGTTACCAGGCTGTTTATTACATCCCAAAGTCTTATTTATTTTATGCTGTACATTATGCTATACACCTGAAATTAACATACAAGGTGTGACAACTAAGTTTGCAAACTTGCCACTGTGCACTCACACTTGGTAGTACTGTAAAAACAACTCAGTAAGGTTTCATAACCTTGGTATGTGTGTCTCACAGCTGTGTTCGTGTGGATGTGTGGTGGTGTCTTGCTGAGTGGTGTTCATTATTGTTTTGGGTTTTTGTGTGCTGCTGTGAGAATGTCAGAGCTTAAACTAAAACAATAAACAAACACCACATTTCTTGTTAAACTTGGCAAGAGTGGAAGTGAAATGAGCGACATGTTAGTCCAAGTTAATGGGGATAATGCCATGAAGAAAATGGCAGTGTACAAATGGATTAAATGTTTTTCTGAAGGAAGAGAAAGTGTCACTGATGAAGAGAGGTAAGGGCAGCCAGTAATGAGTAGAACTGATGACAACATTGCAAAAATCCATCAAATTGTGTTTCAAAATTGTCAACTGACTGTGAGAAGCACAGCAGACCAAGTTGACATCGATAGAGGAACAGTTAGGGAAGTCTTAACTGAAAATCTTGGTATGAGAAAGGTGTGTGCAAAAATGGTCCCGAGGGAGCTCATTGATGAACAAAAACTAAGGAGAATCAAAGTTTGCCAAGACATTTTGGAGACACAAAATGATGTTTTGGGCCATGTTATTACTGCAATGAAATATGGGTGTACCAATATGACCCTAAAACAAAGTGTCAAAGTGCACCGTGGAAGTCAGCCAATTCTCCATGACCAAAGCTATTGTCAGTCCAAATCAAGAGTTGAAATTATGTTGCTAACCTTTTTTGATATCAGAGGGATTGCTCATTATGAATTTGAACCAGTTGGACAGTCAATCAAGTTTACTATTTGGAAGTGCTGAAAAGGCTGCAAGAAAAAGGACCTGAACTTCTCACCAACAACTCATGGCTCTTGCATCACAATAGTGCACCATCTCACATAACACTGTGAGGGAGTTTTTAGCCACTACACAAATTTGTGTAGGGACACCCTCCCTACTCACCTAATCTGGCACCCAATGACTTTTTTCTTTACCTGAAGATAAAGGAAACATTGAAAGGAAGAAATTTTGATGACATTCAGGACATCAAGGGTACTACAAAGACATCTCTGATGGCCATTCCTGGAAGAGTTCCAAAATTGCTTTGAAGTGTAGACAAGGTGCTGGCATTGGTACATAGTTTCTCAAGGGGAGTACTTTGAAGGTGACCATAGTGATATTCAGCAATGAGGTATGTAGAACTTTTCCTAGGATGAGTTCGCGAACTTAATGGGCAGACCTCATAAAATAATATTAAAATGCCAACTATAATTAAAAATATATATATAATCATGAGCATAGGAAATATAGTCAATCGTATTGTAATATCTATGTATCATGTCAGGTGGATATTAGACTTGTTGGTGTTATCACTTTGGGAGGTGTGTGAATGTCTAATTACTATGTTGTTTTGTATACTTGAAAATAATAAAAAATGTTGGTGGTAAAAAGGTACAAACTTCCAGTTATAAGATACAATAGATTTTTATATATTGACCTCATATCCTGCAACCTTGCTAAAATCACTTATGATTTCTAGTATCTTTTACTGTAGCTCCCTTATGATTTTATACAGAGATGATGTTTGAAATGTTTGTGCTTTTTGTTTCATTTTCACTCCTCAGCATGTTGACTGTGGCTTCTAGTATAACGTTGAATAAAATTGTTGAGGGAGGATATCCTGGCTTATTCCTGATCTAAGGGAGGGAAACATCCAGACTTTCAATATCCTGGGTATTGTTAGCTGTAGGTTTTTCATAGATGCCCTTTATCAGTTTGAGAATGTTCTCTTTTATGGATAGTTTGCATAGAATTTCCTTAAATATTAAGAATGGGTATTGAATTTTATTTAAGGCTTTTCTATATGTGTATTGAGATAATTATATGATTTTTCATTTTTAGTTTGTTAATGTAGTTAATTACATTGATTATCAAGTGTTAATCCATCATCGTAATTCTTAAATAAATTCCACTTGGCCACGATGTAATATTCTTTACATGTATTACTCAGTTTAATTTTCTAAAATTTGTTAAGAATTTTTTTATTGTTAAATTTATTGGAGTGATATTGGTTAGTAAAAATTATATAGGTTCCAGGTGTACAATTCTATAATACATTGTATATGTGTTGCATTATGTGTATATGTTTGTTAGGGTATTGACTTATAATTTTGTTGGTTTATAATATTTTTGTAATGACTTTGACTAGTTTTAGTATCAAGGTAATTCTGGCACATAGGTGAGTTGTAAAGTAGTCTATCAATATAATTTTTCTGGGAATGTTTGTGTAGAAGTGGTATTATTTCTTCCTTCAAGCTTGGTAGAATTTACCAGAAAAGCCATCTAGCCCTAGAGTTTTCTTTGTGGGAAGGTTTTTAATACAAATTATTTAATGTCTTTAATATATATTGGGCACTTACAATCAATCTCATTTTTCTTGAGTGTATTTTGGTAGATTATCTCTTTTACAGATTTGTTAATTTCATCTAAATTGTTAAATTTATCCTTTATTTGTAGAACCTGTAGTGGTGTCACCTCTCCCTGATATTGGTAAATTGTGTCAGTCTGGCTAGAGGTTTATCAATTGTATTGATCTTCTCAAAGACCTAGCTTTGGCAACATTGATTTTTTGTAATGTGTTTCTGCTTTTATTTCATTGATTTCTGCTTTATTTTCTTTATTATTTCCTTCTTTCTCTTTATTTTGGGCTCAATTTACTTTTGTGACTTTATTACTTATTTACTTATTTTTATTAGTTTTGGGTGTACAAAGCAACATAATGATTACACAATTACACACCTCACAAAGTGATAACCCCAACAAGTCTGCTACACATCTGACACGATACATAGCTATCAGAATACCACTGTCTATACTCACTATGCTGTACTTTATATCCCATGACTATATGTATGTGTGTGTGTGTGTGTGTGTGTGTGTGTGTGTGTGTGTTTAAATTATAGTTGACATTCAATCTTATTTTATATTAGCTTCAGGTGTACATCACAGTGGTTAGGCATATATATAATTTATGAAGTATTTCCCCCTTGAAAAGCCTAGTACCTACCTAACACCATACATAATTTTTACAACATTGACTATATTTTCCATACAATATTTCACACCACTGTGACTATTTTGTGACTACCAATTTGTACTTCCTAATCCCTTCACCTTTCTCATCTACTCCCTGAACACCCTCCTCATCTAGCAACCATCAGTTTTTTCTCTGTATCTATGAGTCTATTTTTGTTTTGTTTGTTCATTTATTCTCTTCTTTAGCTCCCACATATAAACGAGATCATATGGTATTTGTCTTTCTCAGTGTGATTTATTTCACTTAGCATCATATCCTCTAGGTCTATCCATGTTGTTGCAAATGATAAGATTTCATTCTTTTTTATGGCAAAGTAGAACTCCATTGTGTAAGTATACCACGATTTCTTGATCCACTTGTCTATTGATGGACATTTTGGTTGTTTCTACAATATTGAATAGCACTGCAGTAAACATAGGAGTGTATTCATTTTTTTTAAATTTGTGTTTTGGGTTTCTTGGGATAAATACCCAGGAATGGAACTGTGGGTCATAAGGTAGTTTTATTTTTCATTTTTTGAGATACCTTCATACTGTTTTCCACAGTGGCAGCACCAACTTGCAGTCTCATCAGCAGTGCAAAAGCGTTCCCTTTTCTCCACATCCTCACCGACACTGGCTGTTTGTTGATTTATTGATGATAGCCATTCTGACAGGAGTGAAGTAGTATCTCTTTGTATTTTTTTATTTGCATTTCTCTGATAACTAGTGAGATTGAACATTTTTTTATATGGGTATGAAGCAACTGTATGTCCTTTTTGCAGAAATGTCTGTTCAGGTCTTCTGCCCATATTTTAATTAGATAGTTTGTTTTTTGGTGTTGAGTTGTATGAGTTTTTAAAATAAATTTTGGATATTAACTCCTTATTAGATGTATCAATGGAAAATATCTTCTCCAATTCAGTAGACTGTCTTATCATCCTGTTGATGGTTTCCTTTGCTTTGGAAAAACTTTTTTGTATGATGTAGTCTCATTTGTTAATTATTTCTTTTGTTTCCATTGTCCCAAGATATATAGCAGTAAAAATATTATTAAGAGCAATGTCTCAGAGTTTACTGCCTATATTTATTTCTAGGAGTTTTATAGCTTTGGATATTACATTTAAGTCTTTAATCCATTTTGAGTCTATTCTTGTATATGGTGTAAGAAGATGGTCCAGTTGCATTTTTTGCATGTATCTGTCCAGTTTTTCCAGCACCATTTATTGAATAGACTGTCTTTACCCCAATGTAAATTCTTGCTTTCTTTGTCATAGATTAAATGATCACAGAGGGATGGATTTATTTCTACACTCTCTATTCTGTTCCATTGATCTATGTGTTTGTTTTTATGACAGTACCATGCTGTTTTGATAACTGTGGCCTTGTAGTATAATTTGATGTCTGGTAGCATGATTCCTCCAACTTTGTTCTTCTTTCTCAGGGTTGCTGTGGCTATTCTAGGTCTTTTATGGTTTCATATACATTTTAGGATTATCGGTTCTATTTCTTTGAAGAATGGCATTGGCATTTTGATGGAGATTGCATTGAATCTGTAGATTGCTTTGGGCACTATGGACATTTTAACTATATTAATTCTTCCTATCCATGAGCATGGTATACGTTTCCATTTGTTCGTGTCTCCTTTGACTTCTCTCTTCGATTTCTTATAATTTCCTGTGCATAGACCTTTAACTTCCTTGGTTAAATTTATTACTAAGTATTTTAATTTTTTATGTAATTATAAATGATATTATTTTCTTGATTTCTTTCTGACCCTTTGTTAGTGGTATATAGAAATGTAACCAATTCTGATTATATAGGATCATGTCATCTGCAAATAATGAGTTTCATTTCTTTTTTTCCTATTTGTGTGTCTCTTATCATTTTTTTTCTTGTCTGCTGTGGCTAGGACTTCCAGTACTATGTTGAATAAAACTGGTGAAAATGGACATCATTGTCTTTTCCTCATCTTAAGAGGAATGCTTTTGGCTTTTCCTTGTTAAGTATGATGTTAACTGGGTTTGTCAGGTTGAGGTATGTTCCCTTTATTTTCATTTTGCTGAAAGATTTTATCATAAATGGATGCTGGATTTTGTCAAATGTTTCTTATGTTTATATTGATATAATCACATAATTTTTATTTTCATTTTGTTTATGTGGTGCATCATGTTAATAAAATTGTGGATATTGAATCCAACTTGTATAGCAGGAATGAATCTCACATGATTGGGGCATGTAATCTTTTTAATGTATTGCTTAAATTGGTTTGCTAATATTTTGTTGAGGATGTTTGCATCTATGTTTATTAGGGATATTGACCTATGGTTTTCTTTTTTTGTAATATCTTTGTCTGGTTTTGGAATTAGGGTAATGATGGCCTCATAAAATAAGCTTGGGAGCCATCCCACTTCTTGGATTTTTTTTGAAATACTTTGAGGAGAATAGGTGTAAATTCTATTTTAAATGTTTGGTAAACCTGTGAAACCTTCTGGTCCAGGACTTTTGTTTGTTGGAAACTTGTTGATTATTGATTTGATTTTGTAAGTTGTAATCAGTTAGTGCAGATTTTCTGTTTCATTTTGATTCAGCCATGGAAGATTATATGCTTCTAAAAATTTATACATTTCTTCGAGATTCTCCTTTTTTTGGTGTACAGTTCTTTATAGTATTTTCATAAATTGATTTGTATTTCTGTGGTGTCTATTGTCACTCCTCTTACATTTCTGACTTTATGTATTTGGGTCTGCTCTCTTTTTTCCTAATGAATCTGGTTAAAGTTTTGTCTATTTTGTTTATGTTTTTGAAAAACAGCTGTTGTTTTTATTGCTCTTTTGTACTGATTTTTAAAGCCTTTATTTAATTTATTTCTGCTCTGACCTTTATTATTTCCTGCCTTGTCCTCACTTTGGACTTTGTTTGCTGTTCTTTTTCCAGATCTCTTAGGTGTAAAGTTAGACTCTTTATTTGAGATTTTTCTTGCTTCTTTAGACAGCCCTGCATTCCTATGAATTTCTCCTAAAATTGCTTTCACTGTATCACATAGATTTTGGGCTATTGTGTTTTAATTTTCATTTGTCTCAAGGTCTTTTGATTTCTTTCTTGATCTCATTGTTAACCCATTCGTTATTAGTAGCATGTTATTTAGCCTCCATGTGTTTGTGTGTTTTTTAGTGTTTTCCTGGAATTGATTTCTAGTTTAACACCATTGTGATCAGAGAAGATGCTTGACATAATTTCAATCTTCTTAAATTTATTGAGTCTTGTTTTGTGACCTAGCATGTGGTCTATCTTGGAAAAATGTTCCATGGACACTTGAAAAGAAGGTATATTCTGCTGCTTTGAGGTGAAGTACTCTAAAATACCAATCAAATCCATCTGGTTTAGTATATCATTTAAGGCTTATGTATCTGTACTGATTTTCTGTCTGGAAGATCTGTCTGTTGGTATCAGTGGGGTGTTAAAGTCCTCTATTAAGATTGTGTTACCGTTGAACCATGGCTGGAGCACTGCAAGGAAAAGAGATCTGCCCTGTCGACCTTGCACATGGATTCTCCCTGCATCTGTCCCTCTGTTTATTGGTGGGTCCCTGGAGCCAGGTGCAGGCCCTGCACTCTGAGCACTGTATGAAAAGCTATACCAGACTGATGGTGATAGAGACCAGATTGTTGGGCCTCACAGTGTGGCTGTTATGCTCAGTCATGACCTGTGTCTCCTAACATGTCTTCTGCAAGGGGCTCATGTGCACATTGCTCGCCTTCTTTTACCTGGCCTGGCAGTTGCACATGAACTTCCCCTACTTCTATGTTGTGGCCTCAGTGATTCTCAACGTCTGCCTTCAGGTACATATTTAATGCAACTACCCTTGTAGTTGCAGGCTCATGACAGGAATACTGACTTCCACTCACCAGCTCACCTGCCCCAGCGCAAAGCAACCAGCTTGGCTCATGCACACAAACTTGCTGGTCAGTTTTCCCAGTGCCTCATCTTTTGAATATAAATCGGAGGCTGGAAATTATTGTTTGCTAGAAATCATTGTTATCAAAGCTTTCAATATAACCCAAAATGCCTAAGATATAATGAAAATCTGACTGTCGGGAAAATAGAGAACTTAAAAACATTAAAATCCTGAGAAATATATGAAAAATTCTTGCATCCACAAAACAAGAAACAGCACAGTCTTTAGAAAATGGCAATAGGCACTGGATGTCTTAAGGAAAAATAAAAGAGGAAATGTTACTAACTACTTAAACAAAGATAAACTGTACAAAAAATAGTCCAAATCATAAGCCAATAGTCCAAATTAGAGTAAGGCATGTATTTAGTTCCAATTGAATGGGGCGAATTCTAAGCAATAGACAGACAGTGTTAAAAGCTGGAAGAAATTAATAACATGATCTGGAAACCATACGTCTCTTTATCCCCAAATGAATAAACAATGGTAAACAGAAACCACAGGGAGGCAAACATTTCAAACAACAAGGAAAGCATGCTTCAACTAATGAGGCAAACTGAGATGTGGCCTAGTTTCGAACAGTTGCCAGGAGTATGAAAAAGGGAATTGTCATGAACATTGGCATGCAGATCAAGACTGCAATCACAGATGACAGAATCCAACCACAACATTTGACTTTGCTATTCAGTGAACAGTATTTGAACATTACAATGGATATATTAATTATGGTTTTCCATTTTTAAAGCAAATCTCTAAGCAAAGCAAGGAAGACTTAATTATTATTATAGACCACGATGGGAGTACTATCAACTTTGAGTGTGTACAAGTACTAGCAGAGGGGAAGAAATGGGATAGCAGTGTTGGGAAGTCCAAATAACTGTCTCTACTTCAAGATTATCGGGGGATCACTTTGTAGGTTATATAAATGCCTAACCACTATGTTGTATACCTGAAACTAAGCATAATATAGAATGTCACTGTAATTGGAAAATAAATTTAAAAATTTAAAAAAAAGATTGTATTACTGTTGAACTCTGCCTGTATGTTCGTCAATATTTGCTTTATATGTTTAGTGTTCCTATGTTGGGTGCATAAATGTTTACTAGGGTTATGTCCTCTTGTTGAATGAATCCCTTTATTATTCCATAATGTCCTTCTTTGTCTCTTATTATAGTATTCATTGTAAAGTCTATTTTGCCTGATATAAGTATTTCTATCCCAGCTTTTTTCTCATTTCCAATGGCATGAAATATCTTTTTCCATCCCTTTCTTTCAGTCTACATATTTCTTTCTATCTGAGGTGGATCTCCTGTAGGTAACACATACATGGGTCTTGTCTTCTTATCCATTCAGCTACCTTACGTCTTTTGATTGGAACATTTTTTCATTTACATTTAAGGTAGTTATTTATAGGTACATAGTCATTGCCATTTTATTATTCATATGTTTTATCTTTCTTTTCTCCTTTCTTCTGCTTAAAGAAGTCCTTTTAATATTTTTTGTAATACTGGCTTGGTGGAAACAAATTCCTTCTTGTCAGGGAAGTTCTTTATCTCTCCTTTGATTTTAAATGATAGCCTTGCTGGGTAGAGTAGTCTTAATGATAGATTCTTGTTGTTGTTTTTTTTATCACTTTCAATATTTCCTGCCACTTCCTTCTTGTCTGCAAAGTTTCTGTCAAGAAATCCACTGATAGTTTTATGGGATCTTCCTTGTAATTAACTAGTTGTGTTGTTTTTTTGTTGTTGTTGTTATTGTTTTTTTGCTGCTTTTCGGATTCTCTTTGTATTTAGCCTTTGCCATGTTATTGATGATTTGACTTGGTGTGGGCCTGTTTGGGTTCATTTTCTTTGGGACTCTGTGCACTTCCTGGGCTTCTGCCTATTTTCTTTGCCAGGATAGGAAAGTTTTCAGTTATTATTTCTTCAACTAGGTTTTCTACCCATTGCTCTCTTTGTTCTCCTTCTTGTATTCCTATGATATGTATATTGTTATGCTTGATGTTGTCCCAAGGTTTCTTAAATTACATTCTTTCTTTTTCTTTCTTTTCTGGTTTGGTATTTTCTGCTACCTTGTCTTCTAAATCGCTGATTCAGTCCTCTGCCTCATCTAATCAGCAATTGATTCCTTCTAGTGTACTATGTCCTTTATGCTTGCTATCTTTTGTTAAAGTTCTAAGTTCCTTAAGCATTCTTATAACTCATGTTTCTTCCGTTGTTTTATTTGAGACATATTTATTTCTTTCCTCATTCTGTCTGCCTCTCTGTGTTCGCTTCTGTGTATAAGTAGATCACCTATGTCTCTCAGCCGTTGTTACATGGCCTTATACAGTATATATCCTGTGTTGTTCAATTATGCAATGTCCCTAATCTTTGTGTGTGTGTTTCAGGAGTGTCCCTTACGTGTGTTGTGTGTATTTTTCTATTACAATTGAGCCTAGATTACTTTTGTCATGTCTGTGGCTAAAATTGACTCCCAGGCTGTCTGATTGTGAGTATTGGCTACATGCACAGTGTATGTACTGTGTGGTGGCTGACTCCTCAGAGTAAGATATGTTCTCACAGGCTTTTGTGCCTGTTGAGTTCACCCTTTGGGTGTGCCACTTGTGGTGCTAACCAGGAAGTGCTCTGGTGTAGTCTGAAGCCGGCCTCTGGGTGTGTTGTTTCTGGTTCTCTTCGGAGGTACTCCTATGCAGTGCTATTTCATCCTTGCCTATGATCAGCCTAGGGCTAATGGGTAGGAGCTAGACAGTTATACTGGGTTGGTTGTTGCCTAGGTTAGACCTGGAGGAATGTTGGGGTGACTTCATTGTGAACCAAGGCCAGCTGCCACCAGTATTGGTCCTGGAGTAGCTGAGCAAAAGGCCCAAGGCCCACTCTGCCTGTTGACATCTGCCAGCTGCCTGTAAGGCTCAGCCATTGAAAGAACCTCCTTAGGTGTGGGGGCTTGGTTGTTTGGCCAGGTGTTGAGAGTGCCTCTGGCAATGTAACACTAGGTGGGTGGGGTGAAGTTGCAGGGAGTTACAGGGTGTGGGCAGTCACTTTTTACAACATTAATGCAGTTTCGGATCTTGCACAAGTGCCAGGCCAGCAACCATTTTGCAAAAATGCCCTGAGGACACTGCAGCCAGCCACCGCTCTCCTCAGGCCTTCAGTTTCCTGAGAGCCTCCCAGAAGAGGCTGTGGTGCAGGTGTGACTTGATGTTCTCCACCAAAAATTTGCTGGGTGTTTGTGAGCCATCTATTGCTGTAAAGTGCTTCCACATCTAATGGGGTGAGAATGACTGCTCGGTAGCCAAGAGTGCCTCCAGTAATTCAGTACTAGCTGTACAGTCAGAGACTCAAATCATCACCAAGGTTGAGCAAATGCACAGATTTTACCAGACCAAAGCAGTCTCAGATTTGTCCCTTTGGGGGAAGATTTAATATAGAAAAGATGGTGCCCTCCTGTAGGCTACATGCAAGGCAGAGTCCACACAAGGACAATGGCTGTTCCCTCCAACCCTTGCCTTAATGCCACACAACTCCGTCCCTGTATACCTCTGGTACCTCAAGTTGCTGCTCCTCCACCAGAGACTGGGTGAGTGTTTACAAGCAAGTGAGTCTGTGTGTGATTCATTTAAGAGAGCATCTGAGTTTCTAGCTGCCTTCCATCTCACCAGGATGAAAAGACAGAGTTCTCACTGATTTTCACTGACAGATGTTGTGGGAACTGCTCTTCCCAGCACAGGTATCCTGGGCTGAGGAGCCTGTTGTGGGGCTGGGACCCCTCTCTCTTTTGGGGGGACCTCCACCAAGGAAGTGTCCCTCCAGTGTTCAAATACTACCTGTGGGATTGGAATCAGCTGGTTTTTCATTTTCACTCCTCTTACCAGTCTTGATGTGGTCTCTTTTTTATATCTTTAGTTACAGGGGTTCTATTCAGCTAGTTCAGGTGAGGTTGATTGTCCTATAATTTATATTTGTAATTTTCGTGTGGTCCTGGGAAGCAGTAAGCACAGCTTTTACCTAATCCACCATCTTAGGGCTGAATTTCCTTATACTTTATAGTTTTTAAGGTAAAAGTTTAGATAATTGGTGAAAGATCTCTCTTCTAATATAGCTTTGCATGGTATAAATTTCCCTGTAAACACTGATTTAGCTGAAATACAAAAATTTTGATACGTGTGTTATCATGTTCACTTAGTGCAAAATATTTTCAACTTTTCTAGTAATTTTTAAAATTTGACCTATGGGTCATTTATACATGTGTTAATAACTTTACAAATATTTAGAGATTCTTTATATAGTTTTCTGTTATTGACTTCTTATTCAATTGTATTTTTATCAGAGGATATGTTTATATAATTTTAATCCTAAAAATGTATTTAGGTTTATTTTATGGACCAGAATATCATCTATCATGATAAATTTATATATACTTGAAAAATTATTTCTTCTGATACTTTTTAGTGGAGTATTATGTAAATATCATTTAGGTCAGTTTTATTGATTATATGTTTCATTTTTTCTACTCTTATTGACTTATGTCTATGAGACAATTTTGTGAAATTTCCAATTATATTGTAGATGCATCTGTATTTTTCTTTTAGTTCTATCAGTGTTTACATCATGTATTTTTTAATCTTTGTTATTAGATGTATAATACCTAATGTTAGGTGCATAATGTTTTTTTTTTGTTTGTTTGTTTTTGCTTTTTAGTATGTGGGCAGCTCCCCGGCTGGGAATCGAACCCAGGCCGCAGCGCTGACAGCGCCAGTGCTGAAGCCTTAAGCCGCTACACCATCAGGGAACTCCCTGTATTTTTAATGAACTGACTCCATTGACATTATGAAATGACCCTTTTTAATTGGAAATCTACTTTACATGTATTGATGCGGTCACTCTAGTTGTCTTTTGTCTATTGTTACCATGGTTAACCATTTTATTTCAGTATTTTTAAAGATATTTTCTGATGTCTTCTGACTTGCATTGTTTCCAATAAAAAGTATGCTGGATTTCTTATATTCATTCCTCTGTAGATTTTATACATCTTTCTCCCCATTGGCTTCTTTTAAGATGTCCCATTATCACTAATATTAATCAATTAGATTATAATGTGCTGTAGTATAATTTTTGTGTTCTTTTTGTACTTGGGATTTATTGAGATTCTTAAATATGTAGGTTCATAATTCTCACCCACTATGCAACACGTTCAGCCATATTTCTTCCAATATTTTTGTCTTTCCCCCCTTAATGTCCTCCTACTTAAAATTGTCTCACTACTCACTAACAGTGTGTTAACTTTTTGTTTTTTCTTCTCTGTTTAATTTTCAATAGTTTTTCATACTATGTCTTCACATCTAATAACCCTTTCCATGTAGTTTTTTCTCCACTCTATTTACCTCTTACATACTGATATTCCTCCAGGCATATTTTTTGTGTCACTTTTTTTTTCTCACTCTGCACACTCACCCACTTCCAAGGCGTCAGTTACCATCTCTATTCTGATCACTGCTAAAACTGTATCTGTAGTGCAGATCATTCAGTATTCCAGTATTTCTGACTTCCTATTTGACATCTTTCCCAGCTTGACCCAAAGACGATTAACCTCACACAGAATATTATCCCCTCCTGTACATTTTATTACAGTTAGTAGTAACACAAAACAACTGTTTTCAAAATCATGAATCTAGATCTCATCAAAGACTTCCCTATTCTCCAACCACAATATTAATTTGATGACTACATTTTGTGAATTCATCTCCTTAACATGATTCAGGTTGTTCTTCCTTTCTCCATTAAAACTGCCACTGCATTGGCTCAAGCTCCAGGTCTTTATCATCTACATTATTGCAATAATCTCCCTGCCTTTATAAGCCTCTTCCAATCTTTCTTGAAGTTTGTCTACTGCAGAATGATTTTTTATTATGCTAATCTGATCATATCATTTTCTAGTTTTCTGTGGATAACAAGGTACTATTAAAATTTCTTACAGGATAAGACTCCCACAGTCCTTTGCCTACTTCACTAACTTAAGTTTTTATAGGTATTCTATGTAAGTAAACTATGAGGAGTATTTTTTTTGGTGGGGGAGGGGATAGTTCCCTGGCTGGGAATTGAACCCAGGCTGTGGCATTGAGAGAGCTGAAGCCTAGCCACTACACCATCAGGGAACCCCCTTGGAGTATTTTCTTAAAGAAGCTATGTTGTTTTATACTCCTATGTTTTTGCTTAGACTCTTCTCTCTTCCTAAACTTACCTATTCAACTTTCTGTATGGCAAACTCTTATTTATTTTCTCAGACCCAGCTCAAGAGTTGCTTTTTCTATAAATCATTTCCTGAGCCACCAGGGTAGTAACTCCTCTTTTGAGCCACCAAAGTATATGGTACTTCTACTATACCATTTATTACTTTCCAATGCAAGTATTTGTTCATTTCAGTCTTCCTTACTATATTTTGAGCTTCTTGAAGTTTTAAACCTTGCTTCATTTCTGTATTTCTAGGTTTCTAGTACAGTGCTTACTGTATGAAAAGTGCTCAATAAATGTTTATTGATGTGTAGTTATTTTCCATGGATATAAAATTGGTAAGAGGTACGGCAAGCTTGGAATCTGGATTTTAATCCTTGTTTTATCCACTTATGTTCAAGTAAATACCAGAATCCCTGAATCTTTCTGCCTATGTGTTCCTATATTTAGACTTATTTGATTTTATTTGATCATTTTAAACTCTAACACACACACTCTCTCTCCCTCTCTCTCTTTCTCTCTCCTCTCTTTCATTTTCTTATTGTTCAGTTTTTTTACACATGTATTTAAAGCAGCAGTTCTCAACCTGTTGGTCGAACGACCCTTTCACATGGGTTGCCTAAGACCATTGGAAAACACATATCAGATATTTACATTACGATTCATAACAGTAGCAAAATTACAGTTATGAAGTAGCAACGAAAATAATTTTATGGGTGTCACCACAACATGAGGAACTGTATTAAAGGATTGTGGCATTAGGAAGGTTGTGATCCACTGATTTAAAGTATAGGATATTTTAAGTCTACAATTCTATATAAGATATGGAAGGTTGTATTTTCCAATGATAGCAGTAACACTATCTCATATTTTACATACTATTCTGTAATGTCAGTCTCTGTTGGAGGTGGAGTTCATTTGTCCACTTTGAATTTATCTGCATAGGGCCTATGACCACTATGACCAATAAAATACAATAAAAGTGATGCTGTGATCATTCTTAGAATATCTCTTAACTAGTTTCTCAGTTTCTACTTTCTACCTCTTGAAAGTTAGCCAATGTGACTATCTAGAGAGTTCACCAATGCTATGCAAAGCTCAAGTTATGTGGAGAAGCCTTGGAATATGAGATGTCATGGCGAGAGAGGGGAGACAGACATATAGACAGAGAGAGGGAGGGAGAGAGAGAGAGAGAGAGAGAGAGAAAGAGAGAGAGAGAGAGACAGACAGACAGACAGACACCAAGGTTTCAGACACTGTGATGATAGACATACACGTGAAGTAACTACATTGAAAGTGGAGTGTCCAGCTCTAGCTTTTCAGCAGACTCCATATGACTTAGAGACAAATCACCAGTCAAGGCCTTCCCAAAGTCTGACCCATGAAACTGTTGCTTTAAGCCACTAAATTTTGAGTGGTTTGTTACACAGCAATATATAACCAAAACAGAGGACAAGAAAATATGTCTATCATCATGGAAGGCTTAGAGTAAAAATGTTTTTCCTTAAGCCCCAAAATACCAAGAGGAGGAAGTCAATATAGAGGCTAGAAAAAAAGGCAAGGTCAAATAAGAGGCCCTCATAATACCTTTAGCAGGAAATAAATATATGTAGCTTGGTACTCTTTGAAGTTGCAGATATAAAACATAAATGACTTTCAGACAGGTGAGAAAACACAATTTACTTTCAATAATACAGATGACAAGGAACAAGGAAAAGTAGAAGCTATATTGGAGGGTTTAAGGAGTATTTTCCAAAGCCATGACAGGTTGGAATAATGGGTTAAATATAAAAGATCGAATTTAACAAGTATTAATGAAAAGTTATCCAATTGAGTGCAACCTGCATATGTATAAAAATAAATAATTAGCACAACCTGTGAGATAATAATTTAGGAGCCTGCCAGTAATTGCTCAGAGAGGTAATAACTTCTTGAACTACATCATTAGAAGTGGAAAATTCCAAATTAAGGAATCTGATCATCTTATTTTACTCAGAAAACATCTGAAAGATTGTTCTCAGTTCTGTGAGCAATTGGGGAAATGAGAAGACACAAAGCCATATCACCTGCAGTAATGTTGACCTTTTAGGCCCCTGTCAAATGGGATAGTCTCTGAATCTAGATTTAGATGTATTCTTGAAATTCTGAAGGTCTCATACAAATTCCTCAAAAGATGTCCCAGCCTGGACCCACTCTAGTGGTGTTCTTTAAATCTCATTGCATGATACTCTAACAAGATCTTTAAAGGCAGAGTCCAGAGGGAGAATTGTTTCTGGGCTTTCTCATAGTGAGATTTGACTAAGGCAAGCTTTCCTGTAAAACTTCTGAGGTAGGTTAGGGTAGGTCTTTTTGGATGGCCTTGATATCTCACAAACAGGAATAATTTCCAATTTTCCACTTTAGAGCCACTACACTTGGGGTCATGGTCATTTGGACATGACTTCACCACAATTTTGCCCCTGTGTGTTTTGCTTTGTGATGTATGACACATCATAATTACATTTTGAACTAGATTACCTATAATTCCTGCACTTATCAGGATATCAGGGTTTAAAGTCCTTGTAAAATAGGATGAGATGGTTGTTCATTCTGATAATTCAACTAACCACCCAACAGAATTAATATTTTATTTTAGGGAAGAGTGATTTTTTTTTATTAATGATGCATTTTGTTTTCTAATTCCCTGCAGCAGTGGGTCACATCTTTGATGAGAAAGCCAAAGAAAAATTGTAGAATAAGAAAATTCAGAGTTTTTGGAGGTAAATTAGTATGGCCTCTCCAGAATTTACTTCTGCCTTGTAACTTAATCCCAAGACCTTGTTCCATTTAGTACATATGTGCCACAGGATTCTCCACAGGAAGGTATACTTGGAAACATTTATGGAAGGACTAAGCTCCCTTTTCCTCATTTCTTCTTATAGAAACAGGGCATGATATCAGCTTTTCTAAAGTTCTTTGGCAATATCTCCTTAGAACAATCTATGTGAAGAGAAGACTGGTTGGGCAGAATCAGGAAATGCTTCCTGATATTTGAGAGGTTACCTTTGAGAAAAGTATTGACTCTGGGCTTTGTGAGAATTATGGCACATGGTTTGAGGTCAATCAAATAATGTAGAAGTTTCTCAACTTTTTCTGTCTGATTTATTTCATTTAGCATGATAATCTTCAGATCCATACATGTTGTCACAAATGGCAGTATTTCATTTTTCTTAATGGCTGAGTAATATTCCATGTGTATATGTACTACATATTCTTTATCCAAACATCCAATGAAGGACATTTTGGTTGTTTCCATGTCTTGGCCACTGTGAATAATGCTGCAGTTAACATAGGGATATGTATATCTTTATGGATAAATGCTTTTAGAATTTTGGGCTAGATACCCAGAAGAGAGATTGTTGAATATGGTAACTCTATTCTTAACTTTTTGAGGAACCTCAGTACTCTTTTCCATAGTGGCTGTACCCATTTCCATTTCCATCAGCAGTGTGTGACAGTTCCGTTTTCAGTACAACCTTTCCAACACTTGTTATTATTTGCCTTGTTGATAATAGTCATTCTAACCAGTGTAAGGTGATATTTCATTGTGGTTTTGAATTGCATTTCCCTAATAACTAGTGAAGTTGAGCATTTTAATATATCTGTTGGATGTGTGTATGTCTTTTTGGGAGAAGGGTCTGTTTAGGTTCTTTGCCCATTTTGAAATGGGACTGTTTGTTTTTTTGTTTTCATGTTGTATGAGTTCTTTACATATTTCACTCATATGTGGGATATAAAACTGAAAGCAACAAACAAACAAGACAAACAAGCAAGTGAAAACTCACAGACACAGACAGTTTAGTGGTTACCAGAGGGTAATGGGGGAAAGGGAGATGGAAAAAGGTAAAGGGGGTCAAATATATGGTGACTGGAGGAGAGTTGACTTTGAGTGGTAAACACACAATGCAATGTGTGGATGATGTATTATAGAACCATATACTTGAAACCTATGTAATTTTATTAGGAAATGTTGCCTGAATGAATTCAATTTAAAAATCAGTTAAAAAGCTATTTTACTAATTCAGATGAGAGATCAGCAGTAGGGATGGAGAGAAGCAGATATATTCAGCCAACATTAAAGAAGTAGAAACAAAAATTGCTGATTGATTGAATGTTTGGGGGATAGTGAGTGGGGAGCCAAGAAAAGCTTCCAGGTGCTTAACTTGGATGATAGGGCATATGATGGCAGATAATGTGGTAAAGTATGTTTTGTGTGGAGAAATTATTTTTTCTGAAATGGTAGAAGAGATTTTGAATTGGAGTTAACTTGGCAAGGTAGAGATGACTAATGGCAGCTAAACGTGTGAGTTGAAAATTCAAAAGAGAAAAGATGTAGACTGAGAGGTCATTGACATAGCAGTTGCAGCCATGGATGCTGGCCTGGATAGGGTGTTGAAATTAGACTTTGATAAGAGAACCAAGGACTTAAGTCTGGGGAAGATTAACTTTAAAGGAATGAGCCAAGGAGGAGCCAGGAAGGAGAGTGGGTAGAAATAGATATAATTGGCTTTAGCTACAGGAAATTAGGACCATTGAGGAAAAGAGCAGTGAAGATACCTTGAAGAATAAATTAGCCTTCTCAACAAGTAGAATTGATGGGAAGGGAGCTGAGAAAGATACCATAGGCTTAGAGTTTAACACAAATGCAGGCACATAAGGTGAACAGGGGAAAGGGCCAAGGCAAGAATGAAGGTAAACTTAGCTAAGGTTTTTCTTTGAAAGCAATTTGCCATTCTTGTCCACACTGAGAAAGCCTCAGTGTGACTTCTTCCATTCTGGAATCCAAGTAAACATCATGTTTTCTCCCTTCGTTTATAGCAATCAGGGAGCAGCATCCATCTTTTGCTGCTTTCCCCAAACACTTCATTGGGTAATCACTGCTTCTGGCCTCTAAGAAGGATAGCTGAGGCCAGTGCTGTGGTATTCAAGACCCATCACAATCTGGTTCAAACATATCCCATCTTATCTTTCCTTTCATATGTCTAATCCCAGCTCCATTAAAATACAATTATCCATTGATTTCCATTGATCCCATCTAGTTTCTTACCTCTGTGCTTATGTCATGCTGTTCTCTTTCCCTGGAAGCTCACCATTGCCATGCATTTACCATTTCTTCAAATTCTACTCATAATTCAAGCTTATATGCTAATACCATGAAGTCATCCCAGATGCCCCAAACAAATCAGAGTTGTCTTTCTAGACTACCAGAGCATTTTGGCTTCTTGTGGCATGAATCCTAATTTGCTATGTATTTGGAGTTGGTCATGTCTGTTTCCAATTTCTCTCTCTAGACTATGGTGAATTGCTTGAGGGCCTTGACCACATACTTCCTGTCTTTTACTGTGTCTTATCCATTAGCACCAAGCACAGTGGCTGGCACATACAAAATGTTCAATAAATATTTATAAAATAAATGAGTGATAGAATGAAAGGAAGAGTAAATGATATGTGAAAAAGTTCAATGCTAATCTCAAGACAGAGTACTTTCCCAGCCCTGGTCCCAAGATCCCAAATGGGATCTTATTACAAGTAGTGGATCTTGACTTACTCCAATAAGAAAAACGTTTTGCTATATATCATGTCAAATCTCTCAATGGTCAGGTAATTTATTTTCATTTCTCCACACATGACTATGAGCAAATGCCATGATATAGGTGGAAGAGCCTGGCCTGGGTTTGTCCTGGGTTTCAATCCTGATGTTACCTGTTACTCTCTGTGAGTCTAGACCAGATCACTTGCCTCTTTGTGCTCTGTAAAAAGGAGTGTCTATCCCTAACATGCATCCCTCCCAGTGCCACTTTCATGTCCCAGAAGATATGGTGTATACAGGTTTTTGCAAAAAAAAAAAAATAGACTCTAGACTCAGGTGAGGCATTGTCATTAACAAGGCAATTAATCTGGTTTGGAATGAGATCTGGATCCTGTCCTGGTGGGACCAGTGTGCATTTTTAATCACTATGCTGGTTGTGGCAGAACACTAGGATATGACTGAGTTATATAGATGAAACTTGTTAATGACAGAACAATTTAAAGGGGAATAAGCTCAGATACAGTGGAGAGTCCAAGATAGTTCCAGTGACTAGTAGTAAGCAGAAAGCAAATTCTGCCTGGAGTAGGTAATGAGATTTTCATGGCAATATTGCAGGGAAATGGAACAGAAAATTGAGCCAAATTGCAGATTTTCAAGCAATTGGGGGATGTGTATGAGTGTGTGAGTGTGTGTGTGTGTGTGTGCGTGTGTGTGTGTGTAAGGGGGTGTTGGAGTCATTAATAGCAATAATTCTTGTCACTTGCATATTATTTTTGACAACTTGCAAAACAGTCTCATAGCTATCATCTTTGAGGCCAGAAAACAGTATTTTCACTTCCCAAAATAACTTCAATTACAGCAGCATCTCAGTATTAACCTTTCCTTTCCACTCCTCACCTCACTTTTTCTTTCAGCCAGTATCTTCACCCAACCTTAGGGACTTGAAGAAGTTTGTAGAAACTGAGTCTCAGAGAGTGAAGCAACTTGCAAGGGACAGAATTGGAACTTGAACTTTAATCTGATAACTTATTCTTCTTCAATATTTACCTTTTCTCCTATATATAAGAGGAACAATGTGCATTGTGAAACATTTGAGGAGAGTAGAGACTCAGACAAGTATGAAGAAAAAAAATACATATTTCACTCAAAATCTAACTTCTCAGAGATAACTATCCACATTAGATCCATATTTGATACCAGCTTTTCTCTATGCAATTTGACACATATGAGGTTCCACTATATATAAAATTGTGTATTTCAGTATAGTTTCTACTGCATCATGACCTGTGTAATTCCTTTCTTTACTATTATATTAATCCCCATGCATAGCCTCTTCCTAACCCCTGTAGCTTTCAAAACCCCTGTAGCTTTCAAAATCCCCATTTGTCAAATAGGATTTGTAACAATGCTCCATTCAGCCTCTTAGAGCTGAAGTGAGGATTTTAAAAGTAAGGGTATTTTGAAAATCTCAACATGTGGTATGTGAAGAGTACAGGGATTACATTTAAACCAGTGCCAGGATACTCTGGTCCCTTCTCCACTAAGCTCCCCATTCACTCACTGGAGATAAACATTTCCACGAGCCTTCATGCTAACTTTGGCTGTGCTCTCCTTCTCCTATCCTTCTTTCCACTGAAGTCCGACCTCTCTTGTATCTAATCCACTCTCAGGTGACCCTAAAGCAATAACCTGCAAGGGTAAATGAGATTTGATAAGATTAAATATAACTTGAGAACATGAACAAGTTATCTTGTACTTTTGCAAGCACACAGTTCAAAAACTAACTTTCATTCTCTCATATTTGCTTTCTTTCTCCTTTTGGATTAATTATTGGTCTTCATGTTCTTAATGTTTCTATAGATGACAGAAACTGGAAGGGAGAGGTCCCAGTGGTAAGAAATAAAATCTATGTGGAATAAAATCTGAACAAATATTCACCTACTATTAGTTCACACTTTTGGTGTGATAGCCACTGTTGGCTTAGTCCTGTGAGAAATTAGACCACTGAGAATATTAAATTAACGGTTCATTTACTGTGAGTTTCTGGCATTGGAATGGATAAGGTTCAGGTGATTAGGTTGCCCAAGGAGAGAAGGGGAAAGAGTGTCTCTCTCTCCTAGGTACTCATGACATTGTTCTATTTAAAATTGTTGTTATATAGTCATTTATATTTACTTTCCACATGAAAGATTAATCTCATAGCACACAGCAGCATTTCTCAATGTGTAGCTCATGAACTACCTATATCAGAAATGATATACATAAAAAATGCAGATGCACACTGCAGTTTGATCCCCAAATGCTCCAATCCCTGAAATGCTATGTGAGAAAAAATGGATGTCATGGTTAAGGAAGTTTTGGACACAGTGCCCACTGTGCCCCACTCTTGGGAGAGTCAAAATGCACATTAACATTAAAAGCTCTGAGAAGTTCTTCTATAAGGAAGCAATCTTATGTTCACTAACGTAAGATTAAATAAATTATGACACAAATACAATAAACTCTTATGCTGTATTTTTAAAAATGAGGTAGCTCAAAGTACTGAGAGGAAGTATGGTAAAGATGTTAAGAGCACAGGCTCTGGAACTAGAGAGGCTTGAACCAAAATCCAACCTATGTCATTTAATTACTATGTGATCTTGAGGAAGTTCTCTCAACCTATTGTCTTTTCTCTACAATGGGGATAGTAATAATAGTACTCATATCATAGAGTTATTGTTAGTTTCAAATAAATTAAAACAAAATGTTTTTTAGAATTTACTTGGCAAATGGAAAATGCTCAATAATTATTAACTCTATGATTATTGATATGGGAAAATGCCCATGGCATATTGTTAAATAAAATGCAAGGCCAGGAACAATATGTATAGCATGCTTTCATTTGTGTTAATAAGCTGTATATAATAAATAATTTCATAGAAAAACAAGTGTGGAAGGATACTTACTATTCTGTTAACAATGATTACCTTTGGGGTTAGAGGTTGGGAAACAGACTGCCACTTTTTACTTTATATACTTTGGTAATTTTCTTTTCTTTTTTTTTTTATTTTAGGAAAAATATGTCATCTGAGAGATAAAAAGAATCTTGCCTAGAACTAAATCTCTAGTATTGCCTGAACAAGTGGGAACCTGATTTTCTCCTGTTTCTAGAGAGGCACATTATCACATTTAGGGTGTTTTTGTTTGTTTTGCCAGCCTCACCAGTCTTCTCACTTATAGAGTTGTCTGCTTGCTGACCCCCTCTGCCTTCTGCACCCTAATGGCTGCTTTGTTTATAAGCCTGTCTTTATTCATGTGAATTTTGGATTCTTAGTGCTGGGCATTGCATTTTACAGAGGTCATCCAATGTTCCAGGCTACTGATGTTCTTTCATATCCTGAATCTCACATCCAATATTTCAGCTGGACCATCCAACTTCCCAACATTCACACATTCAGAGAGAATGCCATACAGATCTTCACGTGAGTCATGAATAAGAATGGTAACTTGATTTGGGCTGATGTAGAGACCTGCTGTAATCTGTCACTAAAGATCCTGATCTACATACCTGCAGTCTCCTGCTGCCTATATTTCTTCACTTGATCTGCAAAGGGCTTATGAGAGGCTATGTTAAAAGCCTTGTTAAAATCCAGAAGCTTCCTGTATACCACATGCTCCTGATCCACAAGCCTTGTAACCTTGTCAGAAATTTAATTAAATTGGTTCTGCAATTACTTGTTTTCCTAAAGGTCCTACTTAGTGTTATTACTAAAAGAGATTTGAATTGAGCCCAATTGTGGTTTCAATTTAGACATATTTACTGTATTTCCCTACCTGCTCAATATCCTCCTTGTCCCATCAAGGCCTGCCTGGTGGCTGGAAGTAATTGGATACACAAATTTATGCAAAAGGACTAATGGAAAACAAGGGCTTTATATGTACTCTTTGCGACGTCACAGTGAGGATTATCCTAACAGTAGAAATGTTGACAGGTACATGTGAATTTTGGATTCCTGGTGAGTGACATTGCATTGTGATAGATGAAGAGCATATTTTGGGTAGAGGAGGGTTTTCATGCTTTTTATACTACAATAAGATTATAATTTTACCTGTGACCTGAATTTACTAACAGAGAGCTGTATCAGCTTCCTATGGCTGCTGTAACAAATTACTGCAAACTGTGTGACTCAACACAACAGAAATTTATTATCTCACAATCTAGAAGGCCATAAGTCTGATATCAGTTTAACTGGGCCAAGATCAATGTGTTAGCAGGGCCACACTCCCTCCACAAGTTCTAGGGGAGAATATGTTCTTTGTCTCTTCCAAGTTATGATGGCTGCTAGCATTTTGTGGCTTGTGGCTGCATCTCTCCAATATCTGCATCCCTGGTCATAGTACCTTCTCCTCTTCTTCTATTATCTCCCTCTGACACACTCTTATAAGGATACTTGTGATTGTATTAGGGGCCTAATGGGTAATATAAAATAATCTCTTCATCTCAAGATTTTTAATCACATGTGCAAAGTCTTGTTTAAGATAATTACATTTTCTGGGAAACAGAATGTGGATATTGGGAGTCATTATTCATCTCGCCACAAATATTAAAACTAAGTGACTACTGCTTTCCCCTCTCATACTTTTCTCAGTCCCTCAGTTTACCTAAGTATAAAGCAGACACCTGGAATAGAGAAAAGCAAAGGCCTACAGAAGAAGACACTAGATTTCTTTTCCTCTTTTGGCCTCTGGTGGTATGTCCAGTTGTGGATATATTCATGTACCTGCCCAGGTTCTGACCATGCACACCCTGCTGAGAAAAAAGCAGTATAATTCACTCCTGGAAGTCATCTTTGCCAGTTTTCACTCATTTGGGTGGCTTTTGGCCTCCACACCATAATCACTGATACAGGCTGAAACTCAACTTGGGAAAAGATTGATTGGCTCATGAATCACATTTGTCCCTTGGACTGGCAGTGAGTGCACAGGAGCCATTTATGCAATCTAATTATTACATCAGTTGGGGAATGGAGTAATGTTTCCCAGATGCCATTTGGCACCTGGAAAGCTGCAAATCAGCAATACAATATAGGAAACATTAATATAGACCACTGATTGGATTCATTGATTCTCACCCCTCCCTGGCCTATGGCTTCTTATTTTGGATTGGAGGGAAATGCAAAAGTTATGCTTTGACTCTTCTAGCTACCACGTTCAGATAGGGGACTAGATTGATTAGATGTCTTTTACAATTAAATGTACTTAAGGAATGATGTTCATTTGTGAATCACTGTCTCTTTTCCTGACCTGAATCATTCAACATATTCATGGCCAGTGGGAGTGAGATACAAGCTCTAAGGAACCTGAAATAGGCAGAAGAGAAGGGTAATGGGCAAAGATGCTATTACTATCTCTGCATCCTCGGCCTATGGAATATGTACTCAGAGCTTATCACCAAACCCTTTGTGCCCATTGTTATAAGAGCTCCTTGGTGTTAAATCATTGTAAGCTCCCAAAATGGCTTTATTTTTAATGTTTTCTTTTTTTTTTAACAGTAACTATGATTTGGGATTCATACAAAATGAAAGGCACTATAGCCTGAGGAAAGATATTGGGGATGTTTATTATATCCCCTTTCCTCCTCATTCCCCTTTCCCAAATACAGTAGACTCTCAATTAACTGGCATCCATGGGGATTGTTAGATGCCAGACAAATGTAAGTAGACTCCTCATTAACTGGAACTTAAACAAACAGCACTCTCAAGAAATTGGGCAAAACTTCAAGCAATTGGCTGGTTGCTTAAGAGTGCAGGTTTCTTGTGTTCCAGTTAATGGAGAGTCCATTGTACTTCTCCCTCTTGTAGGAAGCGCCATGAAATGTCTTTACCAATTGACAAAACCTGTCATTCCACAATTGGAAGGGGAAAAATCAGCTTAAAAAATTTAACTTAAAACACAGCTAAGCCCAGGGAGAAGAAACATAAATACTTAAATTTATTATAAGGAGTAAATGATTGCTACTACACACTCCTAGATGGTCTCTCAGATTTGAAAAGGGCATCACAGTCCCTAGCCCAAACTCCTTATTTTAAGGAGGAAGGAGTTGAGAATAGACTTGTCCAAGGTCTTACAGCAATTTTGTAGCAGAGTCTTTTCTGTAAGAAACATTTAATAGGGGAGTAACTTAAGGGTACCGAAGACAGACATTTGTGATTGCTTTTACCAAAGGCCAGTTTTAGAGCATTCCAAAGCCAACTATACGATCAGGTCAATCACAAAAGTACATAATGTAGTCTATTATCAATGTTCAAAGCACACTCTTCCTTTGGCCCTGCCCTGGTAGTATTCACCAAAGTCCATGTATCTTATTTATCTGTGTCCCTTTATCATCTAGAAAAGTGTTCCCCACATAAAAGGCACCCAGCAAGTGTTTGATGAATGACTAAATGTCTCCAGAAATAGGGTAGGCTTTGTAATGAACCCCCTACACTCTTTCACTCTGCCTCCTGTGTACATGTTGCTTAAATGGCTGTCTAGGGTGGGAACTTTGCCCTTGAGTGGCACTAGTAATAGTATCATTGGTCAGAGAACAAAGTAAAAGCTACCCATTCTACTCAGGGTTGAACCCACAATATTAGCCATCACTGAAGCATATAAGGAACTTGTTAGACTGTAGTCTGAGATGTTAAGAGGCAAAGGTCATTAGATCCATGTGTCCTTGGAGCCAAAGCCACCAAGTCTATCTCTAGGTGTTGTGGGCATCCTGAGGCAGGAAATATAAATAGAACTTTGGGTTGAGAGCCAGCATACCTTCCCCAACCAATTTCTTTTACTATCTTGAAAGAAACCCTTCCCTGGCTGTGGTTCAGGCTCCAGGTAAGAATAGAGTGAGCAACATAGGGTTTTGGAAAAGCCATTTGGATACTCATGGCTTGTGGGAAAGAAGTAATAAGTGTTTCACTTGTAAGAATATATCCTCAGCTTCAATCCTACAGTGCCCACTCCAACCAGTTCTACCTGTTATTCTTTCCCTTTGCTGGTTCATCTGCACTCACCTGCAGGGGCTGGACCTGGTCATAGCTCCTGGCCACCAGTGTGCCTACCTCTTATTGGGCTACCTTCATTAGGTCCCACTGTTCACGCCTCCTGTGATTCATGGCAAAAGTTTTCAGTCAGGGATGACAATGAGGAGACAGGGAAGCCTTTGGGGCAGGCCTACACATCAGCCTCAGAGGAAAACAGAATCCAGCAGCTGAGTCCACTCCTGTTGGTTTATAGCTAGCTCAGCATTAGCTGAGAGTCTGGAGAGCCTTCAATTGGCCTGAAGCAATGCAAAGGAGCCAAAGATGCAGTCTCTCTGGTTATTAAAGTGATACTTCCACCTATGATTGGCCCCAGGGTACTTCACCTCGGGGTTCTCCCATTGGCTTGAAACAGCATGCTGGCAGCCCGGGCCTCCTTTCATGAGCCGATACCTATGTAGGCATGCATTCAGGCACAGCCAGCTGCTGGGCACTTAGGGGAGAGGCAGATAGAGGAGGTATCAAGATCCTCCTTCTGCTTAACAGGTGACATCTTAAGGGCTCACCTACTTCTGTTTTCTGTGCCTTTTCCCTCGGGCTGAGCCTGCTCACTCTCCTGGTCCTGCTCCCCAAAGGATTTTGATTCCCAGGTATGGTGGCAACTGTCAATACAAGGGTAAGAAGTAGTCTTTTCTCAGGGTTATTTGCATTGTTGTAGGGAATTCTTAAAATCTGAAAGGCTGTGATGGTCCAAAAAATATACAGATTCATAGAATTTTTGTGCCAAAAGGGAACTTTGGAATAGTTCTAATTTTATAGATGAAAAAGAAAACTGAGGTGAGTTCAGAGAGGTAATGAAATTTGGTCAAAATCATACAGCTAGTTAGTAGGAAGTCTCCTGACCAGAGGCAAGGGCACTTTCTGGTGCGTCATATGTGAATCTACAACTGTGGTATTTCTTGTAAGGGTACCTTTCTATTGTTCTTCATAGCACAGATTGTTTTTTCCTGAGAAATTCCTAGTCCCTCTATGGAGCTCTTCAGACCACAGATAAGGCTTAATTAACTTTCTCAATGAATTTTCAGCTATGTCTTCTGTGAGTGGAGAAGAAGGCTTATGCATAGGCACTTTCTCATTTCTCTTTTAGTTTGATTACCAATCCACAGTAATGAATTAATTGTTACCAGGGATCTGGAGTCATGTAATTAGCTATCTACCCAGGAAATTGTCGAACTGGGGACTTTAGCCACTAGCATCATGACAATTGAGCCATCACTGATCAAGAAGCAGCATAGAAACAAGTCAATTACTAAATTAAATAAAGGTCTGACCCTAAGCTACTGCCACATTAATATGAGTGCTTCATTTTTCATGCATTTATCCTCCAAATCCCCTTTAGGTTAGAGGCATGGGATTTTTTTGTTGACATGTAACATGAGCCATGAGCTCCCAAAGAGTCCTAAAATCCTGGCCAGGGGGAGCTCTGTATCATTAACAACAACGCATAAGGGGATTTTGGTTGCTCAGTCCAGCCTACCCCCATTGCTTCTCTTTCCACAATGATTTTGCTTTCCTTATTCTCCTTTTCCTTTCCTCTAAAGGCCAGCTTATGTCCTGCCTTCTCTGGGAGTCTTCCCCTCACTACTGTTGCCCACATCAATCTCTTATTCCTTTGGATTCTTACTGTCCTTCCAATCTGTTTTTAAAAAATGACATTTAATTATATATATATTTTTAATTTTTCACTATTGGTTTCCTGTATATCAGTCTCATCCCTCAACTAGATTGTAAGTTCCATAAGGTCAATATACACATTGTATACTTTTTAGTGTGCCCCACAATGTCTGGTAGACATTTAAATTAGACTAGAATCATAGCTTTCATAATGACATAGAAATGCTCACAATATACTTGTATATAACTCAAAATATAAAACTGTAAGATAACAATTTTATAAATATATGTAAAATAAAAGCAAAGAAACAAAAAGGAAATACATACCAACATGCAAGTGATGGTATGATAGGTAAGGGTAACTTTCATATATTAATCTGATTTTCCAAATTTTTAATAAGGAGCATGCATTACCATTATGAGAATAAAAGCATTTTTTAAAAAAGAAAATCATAGATTAATGGGTGCTGAAAATATAGAGCAGGAAGAGATTGTAGAGATCATGTAATTCTTATCCCCTTATTTTAATGTTGAAAAGCCTGGGGCATTGCTATGGGAGATAGCAAGCTAGTAACTCAGTTTCCAACTTTCTGGGAGCAAATGGCCAAGACCCCTGAAGCTCTGAGGCTGAATCTTCTAACCTGTCCTTGAATCCACCTTCCCCTTTGGGTTTCCACTCTAGGCATTGTGGTTTTTCTTTTGTTGAATTTTCCCATGTTTCTTGGTATCTCCTGGGTAGGAGATCCTGAAAATTTGGCTTTGACTCATGCTCTATCTAGTCCCTTACTAGCCTCTTCTGGAACTCCCTGCTTTGCCTCTGGAGCAACCCAGAACAAGATACAGTATTCCTGCCCCCAGGTGACTGGAAGTAAAAACATCTAGCTCTACCCTTAACTAAAAATATAAACTCCCTGTACTCTGAGTTCTTCCTGGGGAGGGTGATTTCAAACTCAATGCCACTCAATAACCTTTGCAAAACCTTGCTGAGATCAATACTATTTAAGGAGGATCACCTTAAGATTCGTGCAGCCCATCCATTCCTTTCACATTGGACCCAATAAAATAGCCCCAGGCATTTCCCATGTTCATCTTTCCATTTTGGTCAGGCATGTTTCACCCACAACCCCATAGTCAGAAAAAGAACTGTCTGTTTTATGCACAGGAGTCATCACTGATTAGCACAGAGGTGGCCACCCAATGCAAGGTAGGCCATTTATGATGTGTTAGCAGACTTATGTAGTGGATTTTTCTAACAGTGTTCCTCTTGCTAGCAGTAGACTCTAATGTGCTAACAATTGGGCACTCTTAGTTAAAGCTATGAAGACTCTTGTTAAATGCACATTGGTCACTTATTTGGGAGGATAAATGTATGTAATGTATTATATTCATCCATCCTCCCATCAATCCACCAAACAAGCACTGGGTTCCTACTACAGATCATTGATCTCACAAGTTTGATGTTAAAATTAATTTTGACTTATGTTAAGATATCTATAGTTTTTATTTGCCCTAATTAATCAATATTCACGTGTTTCATTACAGAAATATCAATATATTTAATTATGCCACAACCTGCTAGAGATAGGTAATAAAGGCATACTTTGATAAAATCCCAGTATTCTGAATTCTGAAATATATCTGGCCCCAAGGATTTTGAATAAGGTACTTTTTCCCTGTAACATCTGGGGGAAAAAGTGTGGGGGTGGTTACCTTACCTGAGTTGGCCAGGAGCAAAGGAAGCTGCACAGTGAGGAGAATAGATATTTAAGTCTTTGGTGGGGCGGGGGATGCTTGCTGAGTTTCAAGCAAAGGAAAAGCAGTTGGGTCACTTGGTCCTTGTCCAAAGGGCATAAACAAGGCTGAAAATAGAAAACAAAATAAAAGACTCAGGGTAAGGATAAAACTGAAGTGGAACAAGAATAGTTTGAGAATGAGAGGGATGAGAAGGGGCCTGGATAGCAGCAGGGATAGTATCTTTGACTCCAGTCAACCGGCTGACAGCTATTTAGGTATGAGTGTGGCCAAGCTGGCTTTAAAGATGGAGAGGTGTGGTAGATGAATACAGAAAGAAATAAGACACAATTTGAGCCTTCTTTTTGACTAAAGGCTAAAATAAAGCAGGGTCCTTGAGAGGATGGATAGAACATGAAGAAACATTAGTCGGAGACAAAGATTTGTCTTTGGATTTTATTTATCTTTGTATTTTTAAAGTTTTCTCGTGTGTGTGTGTGTGTGTGTGTGTGTGTGTGTGTGTGAAATATACCATGCATAAAATAGTGCATAAATCATAGGTGTGCAGCTTAGTTAATGAAACACATGTGTTAACCATCACTCAGTCAAAACATATATCAGCATCCCTGATACATAACTTGTGTCACTTTCTTAATTATAATTCCTCTCCTCAGAGTTTCAGTCAAGATGGCAGAGTAGGTAAATGCTGTACTTGCCTCCTCTCATGACCAAATCCAAACTACAACTAAACTAAAGAGCAACCGTCATTGAAAATCACCTGAAGTCTAGCTGAATGGAAGTTTTATAACTAAGGCTATACATAAGAAGCCACATTCAAACTGATGGGAGGGGCAGAGATGCAGAATGGGCTGGTCCCACAATGTGTGGTGGTTAAAAATCAGGAAGGATATCTTGGCTGCAGTGGTTCCCCCTGAGGAATGAGGGGTTTTACCCCCACAGAAGTCTCCCCAGCCCAAGGTTCCAGAGCCAGAAAGGGAAGTACTCATATTTCTGACTTGTGAAAACCAGTGGAGATTGTAGCTGAGTGAAACAGGGCTACTGGAGTCCCAGGAATTCCTCTTAAAGGGCCTGTGCATGTTCTCCCTAGCTGATGGACTCACTCACTATGAGCTCTAGCACTGGGGCAGAAGCTTGAAAGGTGCCAGAAACATACGAGGAGAAAATGAATTGTTTGCCTTCAGGGTAAGAGCTGGAGGGAGAGCTTTCTTCAAGACAGAAATACTAGCAGAAGCCATTGTTCCTTTGTTGAGCCCACCCCCTCCCAGGATTTAGATGCAGGCAGGTGCCATACCTGAGTCTCCATCAAACTTGCTAATGCTGTTTGCCCCACCCTGTGATTCCCTGAGACCCCCACCTCATCCAACTTGTGGTCCACCTGGATGCTTTCAGTTCCTTTTTCATACAAACAACATGTCTTGGCTCATGTTGTGGACTTTCCTAAAATCTCTCAAAGGATCACAAATACCAAGTAAGTAGGGTCTGGGCTGGAGATGCCCTGTACCCCTTGCTAAGCTGCCCCAAGCTCAGCACTAATGGCAACTGACCTTGATTCATAGCTTGGCCTCACCCAGTCATTTCCAAGCCCAGTACAAATGGCAACCATTGGCAGATCACTTAATAGCTCATACAATGTGGACCTGATTATGGCACAGGCAGCAGCTGACCTTGACCTGAAACATAGCCCCTCCTAGAAGGCCTTAGAACCAATACACCTGGTGGCCAGTTTCAAACTTTATCAGAGCACCACCCACTCACCTCCACAGAAGAAACACCCAAAGGGAAGACAGGGCATTCACCAGAGTCCTGCTAAGGCAAATATTGCTCTATAGGGTCAGCCTCTGCACAACAGCTCCTCCACTGTAGTGATGGACAGTACTCACTACCAATCAGCATGAGAGTCGGTCCCTCCCATTGACATGCAAATAGCAACCAAAGCTCAACTACAACAAGAGGACACAAACAATCCACACAAGGGACACATCTGGAACACTCAGCTAAGGTGACCAGGGAGACTGCCACTGGACCCTACAGAACATCTACAACATAAGGCAACTCTCCTGAGACAGGAGACATAGCAGCTCTATCTAAGACATAGAAACAAAAATAGAGAGGCAGCCAAAATGAGATGACAAAGAAACATGTCCCAAGTAAAAGTACAGAACAACTCAAGAAAAAGAACTAAAACATAAAAAATAAAAATGGAAACAAGCAATCTACCAGATGCAGAGTTCAAAACACTGGTTATAAGGATACTTAGTGATGACAATGAGAACTTCAACAAAGGGATAGGAAATATAAAAATGGAGATAGAAAACATAAAAAGAACCAGGGAGAAATGAAGAATACAAAAACTGAAATAAATAATACATTAGAGGTTGTACCAATTTACATTCCCACCACCAATATATGAGGGTTCCCTTTTTTCCACAGTCTCTCCCACACTTGTTACTATTTGTCTTATTGATAATAGATATTGTAGTTGTGAGGTGATATCTCATTGTGCTTCTGATTTGCATTCCCCTAATAGTGTAGTCGAGCATTTTTTCATATATCTCTTGGTCATTTCTATGTCTTTTGGGGAGAAGTGTCTCTTTAGGTCCTCTGCCCAATCTGTAATTGGGTTGTTTATTTATTTTTTTGTTGAGTTGTGCAAGTGTTTTCTATTTTGGATATTAGTCCCTTATTAGAAGCATTGTTTGTGAATATTTTCTCCCACTTGGCTGGTTGTCTTTTTACCTTCCTGATGGTTTCTTTTGCTGTTCAGAAGCATTTTAGTTTGATATAGTCCCATACTTTTTTTTTTTTTTGCTTTTACTTCCCTTGCCTTTGAGATCAAATTCATAAAGTCCTCCTTGAACCCTAGGTCCATAAGTTTAGTACTGATGTTTTCTTTTATGTAGTTTATTGTTTCAGGTCTCATGTGGAGATCTCTGATCAATTTTGTGTTAATTTTGGTATATGGTGACAACTTGTAGTTCAGATTCATTCTTTTGCACTTGGTTTTCCAATTTTCTCAACATCACTTACTGAAAGGCTTTCTTCTTTCCATTGTATATTTTTCCCTTCTTTTTAAAAAATTATCTGTCTATATATATTTGATTCTGATCCATTGATCTCCGTATGCTTTTTTTTTCTTTCTTTTTTTTTTTTTTTTTTTTTTTTTTTTTTTTTTTTTTTTTTTTTTTTTTTTTTTTTTTTTTTTTTTTTAAAATTTTTTTTTTTTTTTTTTTTTTTTTTTTTTTTTTTTTTTTTTTTTTTTTTTTTTTTTTTTTTTTTTTTTTTTTTTTTTTTTTTTGCCAATACCAAGCTGTTTTGATTGTTGGTGCTTTGTAGTATAAATTGAAACCAGGGAACATGATATCTCCAGCCTTATTCTCTTTGCATAGAATTGATTTGGCTATTCAAAGTCTGTTGTGGTTCCATACAAATCTGATAATTTTTAAAATCTATTTCTTGAAATAATGTCTACGGGATTTTGATGGGAATTGTGTTAAATATGTATATTGCTTTGAATAATATGGCCATTTTAACTATGTTGATTCTTTCAATCTATGAACACAGAATATTTTTCCATTTCTTTGGGTCTTTTTCAATTTTTTAAGTAGTATACTATCTTACAGTTTTCAGTGTATAAATTCCTCACATCCTCTGTTAAATTTATTTCTAGGTATTTTATTATTTTTATTGCAATTGCAAAAGGTATCTTTTTCATTTCTTTTTCTAAGGTTTTTTTTAAACACTCATTTCTTTGAGTAATAGGTAGACAAAATCATTTCCTATATTTTATTTTAAATTTATTGCTGTAACATTGATTAGTAAAAATTATATAGGTCCCAGGTGTACAATTTTACATTACATCTTCTATGTGTTGTATTATGTGTTCATCACCCAGAGTCAGTTTTCTTTCCATCACCATATATTTGTGTCCCTGTCCCTTCTTCTCCAACCCTCCTCAGCCCTTACCCTTAGGTAACTACTAAATTATTAACTGTGTCCTTGAGTTTTGTTTTTTTGTTGCTTTCAATTTTATGTGAACAATTGAACTAAATTTCTCCACCCTTTTCCTTATTTTACCCACTCTTCCATGCCTTCTCCCAAATTTAAGAAGTCCCTCTAACATTCTTTGTAGTGGTGATGTATTTCTTTAACTTTTCCTTATCTGATAAGCTCTTTATCTGTCCTTCAATTTTAAATGCTAGCCTTGCTTGGATACATTGTTCTTGGTTGTAGATCCTTGGTTTTCATCATGTTGAATATTTTCTGCCAATCCTTTCTGTCCTGTGGGAAATCAGCTGAAAATAAAAAAATTGTCCCTTTAAAAGTTACTACTTGCAATTCTCTTGCTGTTTTTGAAATTTCTTTTTTTGAACTTTTCCATGTTAATTATGATGAGTCTCAGTGTGTTTCTGTTTGGGATCATCTTGATTGGGACTCTCTGTGCTTCCTGGGCTTTTATGTCTATTTCCTTTGCTGAGTTAGGAACATTTTCATTCATTATTTCTTCAAATAATTTATTGATCATTTGCTTATCCTCTGTCCCTTCTGGTATACCTATGATTCTAATATTTTTATGTTTAATATTGTCCCAGAGGAATCTCAAACCATTCTCATTTTCTTGGATATGATTTTCTAACTGTTCTGCCTGGGTATTATCTGCTGGCTTTTCCTTCAAATCGCTGCTTTGAGATTTATTCCATCTAGTTTAGTGACTTTTATTGCATAGTCATTATCTCTCTCTGGTCCTTTATAATGGTCTGTACGTCTTCATTAATGCTAGCTATCTCTCTGTTGAAATTATCATTCAGTTCCACAAGCATTTTTATAATCATTGCTTTGAGCTCTGTATCTGATGGGTCATCTGTCCCATCTCTTTAATGCTCTCATATTTGCAGCCTCTCTGGACATTACCAGCTGCAGTTGGTGTTTGCTGCTGATACTGGGCAGGCAGAGGTCTGTGGAGGAGGTGGGTTAGTGGCTTAATTTTCTTCTTGTGGCTCTGGGGGTCATGCAGAAAATTTGGGCATGATTTTGTATTCTGTTCTCAGTTTGCCCCACACATGAACTCTGCCCTGAGCCTGGGGGTCAGCTGTCCTGTATGCTGGTCTTTTAGATCATCCCAGTTATGGGCCAAGAAATGTGCATGCACCCCTCTCTCCTTTCTGGCTGGAGCATTCATGCTGTGACTCCTCCCTGCTCATTCACTCCCCATCCTCTGGGAAATGGAGTGAAGTCTGGCTGCTGCAGTTTGCAGACTGGACTGTGCTACCTGGGGCCAAAACAAGATGGTTGTGGTATCTCAGGCCCCTGCATCTCGGCCTCCTTTCCTCTGACCTGCGGATCCAGTGAGGTCTGGAGTGACCTCCTGCAACCTTCTTCCTCTTACTCCCCCCAGTGATAGTGTTCCAAGCAGGGACTTGCAAGACTGCATCCCCACTCTTCCCTTTATTTCTCCTTTGTTTTATCCTTTGCCCACCTGCAAGCACCTTAATGTGTTGCCTGGATTTTTTTAGCTGTGATTGTGCATTACGTAGAGGGCCCTTGCTTGAGGTATAAGTTTTTTATTAGTTGTAATCTGCAGAGGAGTTTTTCAGAGGTCCCTCTCATGCCACTATTTTGTTACCAAGTTTTATTTTATTTTACTCTTTTAGTATACAGAAATGCAATGGATTTTTGTCCATTGATTTTGTATCCCACAACTTTACAGTATTTGTTTATTGTTTCTAGTAGTTTTCTGGTGGAATCTTTAGAATTTTCTACATAAAGAATCATGTCATCTGTGACAGTTTAATTTTGCCATTCCAAATTTGGAAGCCTATTGTTTCTTTCTCTTGCTTGATTACTCTGGGTAGAACTTCCAGTACTGTTTTGCATAGCAGTGTTGACAGGGGACATTCCTACTTTGTTCCTGATTTTGGAAGAAAATTTTTCATTTTTTTCCTGTTCAGTATGATATTAGCTGAGGGTTTGCCACATATGGCCTTTATTATGTTCTGGTATTTTCCTTCTATATCCATTTTATTTAGTGTTTTGATCATAAAAGGATGCCATATATTGTTGAATGTCTTTTTTTCTGCATCAATTGATATAATCATATGTTTTTTATCTTTTATTTTGTGGTGAATCACATTGATAAATTTGCATATGTTGAACCGTCCTTGTGCCCCTGGGATGAATCCCACTTGATTGTGATGTATAATATTTGTAATGCATTTTTGTATTCTATTTGCTAGTATTTTAAGATTTTTGCATCTGTGTTCATCAAAGATATTGGTTTATAGTTTTCTTTGTTTCTATTACCCTTTCCAGGCTTTGGTATTAGGAAGACAGTATGGAGGTTCCTCAAAAAATTAATAATAGAGTTACTACATGAGCCAGCAACTTCTTCAAGGTATCTACCCAGTGAATTAAAAAACTTTAGTTCACAAAGATATACAAGGGCTGTTTCGAATGTATCCAGCCACGTAATATGAAAAATAGAGGCATTTATGGCTGGATTTTTTCTGGGCAGCCTTTGTATGTACTCTGATGTTAATTCAGCATTGATCACAGTGGCCAAGACATGGGAACAACCAAAGTGTCCATTGATAGATGACTGGATCAAGAAGTTGTGGTACATATACACACTGGAATATTACTCTGCCATAAGAAAAAGTGAAATACTGCATTTGTGACAACATGGATGAACCTTGAGATAATCATGCTAAGTGAAATAAGCCAGACAGAAAAAAAGTGAAGAACCATACAACTTTACTTATATGTGGCATATAAAACTGAAACCAACAAAGAAGCAAAAACTCATGAACACAGTTAATAGTTTAGTGGTTACCAGAGGGTAATGAGTGATGGGGATGGGAATGAGGGAGGAACCATTAAATATATTGACTCTGGTTGGTGAGCATACAATGCAATGCATAGATGATGTATTATAGAATTGTACACCTGGAACCTATGTAATTTTACTAATCAATGTAACCCCGAATATTTAATAAAGAGTAAAAAAGGAATTCATTAGAGGACATCAACAGTATATTAAATGCAAAGCAGATGATTGAATCTGCAATTTTTTAAGATAAGGTAGAAGGAAACATGCAATCAGAACAGCAAAAATAAAAATGAATTAAAAGATGAGGATACTTTAAGTAGCTCCTGGGACAACTTGATGTATACCAGCATTCCCATCATAGGGGTTCTGGAAGGAGAAGAGAGAGAGAGCAAGAAATTGAAAACCTGTTTAAAGAAATGATGATAGAAAACTTCCCTAACTTGGCAAAGGAAATAAACATACAAGCCCTGGAAGCAGAGAGTTCCAAACAAGATGAAGTGATGGAAGCCCATACCAAGACACATTATAATGAAAATGCCAAAGGTTAAAGACAAAGACAGAATCTTAAAAGCAGGAAGAAAAAAGCAGTTAGTTACTTACAAGGAAGCTCCCATAAAACTGTCAGCTGATTTCTCAACAGAAACTGATGTCCAGAAGGGATAGGCACAAAATATTCAAAGTAATGAAAAGCAAGGACTTAAAACAAAGATTATTCTACCCAGTGAAGTTAGCATTTAGAATTGAAGGATGGATAAAGAGCTTCCCAGATAAGCAAAAGCTAAAGGAGTGCATCACCACCAAATAAGTATTACAAAATATGTTAAAGGGACATCTTTAAGAAGAAGAAAAAAGATTAAAATATGAATAATAAAATTGCAACAGCTACATATCTATTAACATCTATTTTAAATGTAAATAGATTAAATGCCCCTGTCAAAATACATAGGTGACTGAATAGATAAGAAACCCCAAAATCCTTGCATATGCTGCCTACAAGACTTACTTCAGATTTAAAGACAAACACAGACTCAAAATAGAGAGATGGAAAAAATTTTCATTAAAATAAAAACAAAACAAAAAACTGGGATAGCAATACTTATACTAGACAAAATAGACTTCAAATTAAAACAAAGCCTACAACAAGAGACAATGAAGGACCCAGTAATCCCACTTCTAAGTATTTATTGGAAGAAACCCAAAATATTTATTGAAAGAGACATGTGCATCCATATGTTCATTGCAGTATTATTTACAATTGAAAAGATATGGAGGCAACTTAGATGTTAATCAATAGATAAATGAATAAAGAAGAGGTGGTACATATATACAATAGAATATAACTCAGCCATAAGAAAACAATGAAATCCTGCCACCTGCAACAACATGAAAGGACCTAGAAGTTATTATGCTGAGTGGAGTAAGTCAGACAGAGGTAAGCAAATGTTATATGATTTCACTTATATGTGGAAGCTGGAGAGCAGGATAAATGAACAAACATAATAGAAACAAGTTCATGGATACATAGAGCATTTGGATGATTGCCTGGTAGGGGGTTTGGAAAAGTATGAAAGAGGGAAGGGATTAAGAGGTACAATTTGGTAGTTACAGAACAGGTAGTTATAATCATGAGGATGTAGAGTACAGCATGGAAAATATAGTTGATAGTATTGTAATAACTATGTATGGTGTAAAATGAGTACTGCATTTATTATGGTGATTATTTCATAAGTTATATAAATGTCTAACCATTGTGTTAAACACCTGAAACTAGTATATTATATGTCAACTGTAATTCAAAAATAAAAATATATTAAAAAAAACTCCTTTCTTTCCTCCTAAAGGTTAACAACTATTCTGACTTTTACTTAAATCACTTCTCTGCTTTTATTTATACTTGTGCTTCTTAGTATTCATTCCTAAACACAATTGTTTTGTGAGCTACTGATTTTTATATAATCATTCGGTCTGTAATCTTTTGTATCTGGCATCCATCATTCAGGATTTTGTTTGTAAGATTCATCCATGTTGTTGCATGAAGCTTGTTTTGTTCATTCTTAATGCTGTATAATATTCCCTTTTGTGACTATGCCACAACTTATTCATCTATTCTATTGTAAATCGGCATGTAGGACATTTCTTGTTTGGAGCTATTATGACTAAATATTACTGTGGATACTTTGGTTTGACTTTGTGGATAAGTGCATCAATTTCTGTTAGTAGTGGAATCACTGAGTCATAGGGGCTATACATGTTCCACTTTGGTAGATGCTGCTAAACAATTTTTATTTATTTATTTTTATTTTTTTTAATTCATTTTTATTGTTAGACTTATTGGGGTGACATCTGTTAGCAAGGATTACATAGGTTTCAGGCTTACATTCTACAGTGCATTGTCACCTTGATGTATAATAACTCACCACCTAATGTGACTTCTCTTTCCATCACCTTATATTTAGCTTCACCCCCTCCTCTCCCACCCCCTCCCCTTTCTCCCCTCCCTCACCCACTCGTCCCCAAATAAACATTAAACTATTGATTGTGTCCATGGGTTATTTATTTGTTCATTTCTTTTTTTCTTTGCTTTCAGTTTTATATTCCGCATATGAGTGAAATCACGCAGTTCTTTGTTTTTTCTGTCTGGCTTATTTCACTTAGCATGATGATCTCCAGGTCCATCCATTTTGTCGCAAATGGCAATATTTCATCTTTTCTTACAGCTGAGTAATATTCCATTGTGTATATGTACCACAGCTTC